>JZKD02S1654373.1:37771-58755 GCA_000966675.3 Picea glauca | reverse complement strand
TAGTGGCAAATGAAATAGGTTTTCCTTCTCTGATGGCCTTCACTCTTAATAACAGATATCATTCCAACAAGAATAAAGTGTAATTGGTGGCAGGTACTCTACAATTAATAGCATTAGAGTAGACATCACAGATTTCTTTGATTTGCTGCAAAGATTTTTCTAATTGGGTTTGCACCTTTTTTATCTTCCCTTGGGATCTGGTGAGCGCAACATAGGTGTCATTCTTTGTTGATGTCATGTCCTTCAGTTGTTTAACAATATTTTGATATTCAGCCCTAGTGACCATCTCATCTTGGTGTTGAGCCAATGCTCGTTGGGATTGTCCCAACTCTTCCTTTAGTTTATCAATGGTGACACCCTGTGCTTGAGATTGGGATGCTTGGTATTCTTCCATAGCACCCATATCTTCCCTAGATTGAGTTAATGCTTGTTGGACCTGTGTAAGCTTTGATTCCAGTCTTTCCACAATAGCACTCTGTTTATGGGACTAGAGTGCTTGGTGCTCTACCATAGTCAGTAATTCATTTCTGTTTTGAACCAGGGTTTGTTGAGACTGCATCAATTCTTCCTCCAATCTCCTGATGGTATCATTATTCTCAAGGAGTTGAGCTATTTCCTCTAATATCGAGGTGTTTGTCTACACCTCAGCATCAATTTCTTCTGTAGATGTCATATTTTCTTGTGTTTCTAAAATAATTGCTTCCTCGTTCTGAGATATTGTTTCTTCTACTACTATTTCTTCAGAGTCTATCTGTATCCCTATAGAATTTGTACTGACTACTTATTTAGGAAGAGGTTTTATTCATTGCACTCTGGCCCTTTTGTTCTTCTTTCTTCTATGGGCCTTATCTACCTGTTCTAGTTGTTTCCTCAATTCCTTAATAATTTCCTTGAGTTTAACCACCTTCTTCTTTAATAATTCACCCTTCTTAGCCTTTTTCTTCAACAATTTGTTTTATTTTTTTAACTTTCTAATTTTCTTATGGCTCTTGGCTGATTTTGGTTTATGAGAGGTCTCAAGGTCTTCTTCATTATGGCCAACAAATGGTTGTTCCTCTGTTCCTTCCAAATGTTTTTTCTGTCCAAGAGGGATTCTTGTTTCAAAATGAGGTTCTTCCTGTGCCATGTCCTCAGGAAAATATTCAACTAATTTCGAAGAGGAGGCTTGTTCTGGGCATTTTTCTGGATTATTTGTGCCTCTATCAATTGAGGTTCCCAAGCTTTCCAAGACTTGGGCTATTTCTACCTCATATCTCTTCATAAATTGTTTTTTCAAATTCTCTAATGTCATTTGGGTGTCTTCCTGATCATTCCTTTATGAGGTATGTTCTACTTGCCCAACTTTTTGAGCATTATCGCATGGATACTATTCTATAGAATTCTGAATTTCTTCAGGTTGTTTTGTTGTACCCTAAATTGCTTCAGTTGTTTCCTGAATTCGTCTACGTATTCTCCTTGTATGAATGATGGTTGTAGGGGCAGTTGTTGTTCTCTTCCTGTTTTTCGTTAATGCATGTGTTTGTGAGGTCTGGGCCTCTGTGATTTGGGTAGGGTTTGCCTTAGCTTCGGTTTGAGGAGATGGGATTTCTCTTTCGGCAGTAGTCTCCTCTACTTGTCTATCTTCAATTTCATGTGGTGGTTCTTCATAGCATAATTCATGATGCTCCAGTTGTGGAGGTCTATTGGCCTCAATCAGGGTGTCCCAGGTCAATTGAGTTTGACTCAGTTCTTTATTTGTTATCAATTTAACTAATCTATAGTGACTGATAACAGTAACAAGGTCCTTGGATTTTTGTGTTCTTAAGGCAACCTCATGTAATATGGAATTCATAAAGAAAGGTAGATTAAGTACTAATCGTTGTTTTAAAGTTGCCAACAATTTGAGGTAGCGAGGTTGAATTATGTCATAACGTCCATCACAAGTGATGTACCATTGAATTATCCCTACAAGTTCCTTCCATGGTTCTCTAAGGGTACTTGGATTAAGTCCCTTTCCCTTCTTATCCAATTCTTCCCTAGGGTCTATGAAAGTTTCCACAGCTTCCCTCAGTGTTGTGTATCTTCCTATCCACTAAATGCCCGTGTTAGGGAGGCTTGTGACCTCTGCTAATATTTCCGAGGTGACTGTGATTTGTATGCCTCGTACCATAGAGTTTTCTCCCTACAGATTCTAAAAGAATTCAAGCGTGACATTCGTGTCATATCCTTGCAAACAGTTGAAGTATTATGTCCACCCTAGCTGGTGTTGGATGTCTCTTTCTTTCTCTATGACCTTTAGTAAAGTTGTCTCCCCATGCACACCTCTGCCACCCATTTTGTGAGAAAATGTGGATGACTATCGTTCCTGGTAGCAGACTTGGTTAGACCATCTTGGAGGAAAAATTACCGAAAATAACAAATATCAGAGACAAAAAATGTTTACAAATGTGGGTATTTATTACAAGCATTATTATCTTTATCGAGAAAAGTGTCGAGCATCCACTCCCCTCATTAATATAAAGGTTGACCTCGACTGTCAACGTAGGGGAAAGTAATGAGTGTAGATATTGATGGTGAGAATTAATGATTGTATGACCGTCGCCCATGGGGATCAATGATTTATTTTAAAACAACATATTTTTACGGTAATCATTAAACATTAATCTTCTTTTATGGAATTGAAATATACCTATACTCAAAAGAATGCTTTAAGGATACATACACTAAATAAATTAAATCTGTTCATTTAAATAATATCCCACATATCATAATGTTGTTACTTTTCCATTTCATTTAATACAACCAAAATGATAGCCTCGTTATTGAGTGAAGGAAATCTAGAGATACGCAGAAACTTGACGTTTAAGGTAAACTTCCATACCACAAGCAGAGCCACTGTTGCCAGCAGGCATCCATAGCCTCGACAGGGTTGCCTTTTAATCCTCAGATGAACCTGTATCCTTGATACTTATTTGAATCGTCTTTTCCAAAAATACCATTATCCTGGTTTGGTAGCCAGATGGTGATAATGAAAATCACTAGATTGTAACTTAGGTAAACAAGTCGGCTCATGATGAGACCCCCTATTCTTTTTGAATTTTTTTTTTTTTAATATATATATATATATATTAAGTTTTAATTTTTTCTCGAAAAAGACCATTATCCTGGTTTGGGATCCAGATGATGATAATGCCACTCACTAGAGTGTAACTTAAGTGAACAAGTCAGCTCGTGATGAGACCTCTTGTCCTTTGACAAAAGAAAATGTCAAAGGCCATTGCCCTACGTAGTAGACATAGTGGGAATGTCACTTAGTTTAGGATCTAATGATCTTGGTAGGTTGGCTCATGATGAGACCCCCTATTATTTGTGGGAAAAGAAAGAAAATTTATTGATTTTTTTTTTATTTTTTTTGGAAGTGTAAGAAGGGAGGCTCATCTACTCCTTAAGAGTAAGGGATGGCGTAAAGAAGTGTAAGGATGCCAAGTAAAAGTGTGTCGAAGACTCCTTATTAATTATAAAGGTGAGATATCATTGAAGTGTATTTGTATGTATAAGGGAAAAGAAACAAATTATGGTGGTTACAGGTTATGAACAAGGTTTAAGATATTTCGAAGAAAGTGATCCAAAAAAACAATTTGATAAGGTATGGGAGATAGTCCACAAAATAATGAGAGATCATTAGAAATAATGTTGGTGAAAATTATTTGGTGAAAGTTGTACCCCAAAGGAAAGGTTTAGCATTTTATCAACAATATAGGAAAGGAACACAAAAATGAACAACAGGTGTGCAGAAGGAACAACGGGTGCGACAAAGGAATGACAATTGTTCCGTTCAAAGGACTCAGCAGGCGTTCAAAAGGAACAACAATTGTTCTGTTCAAAGGAACAGTGGGTGCAACAAAGGAACAACAATTTTTCCCTTCAAAGGAATCAGCAGGTGCACAAAAGGAACAACAATTGTTCCGTTCAAAGGAACAATAGGCGTGCAAAAGGAACAACAGTTGTTCCGTTCAAAGGAATCGGCAGGCGAGAAAAAGGAATAGTAGGTGCACAAAAGGAACAAAAATTGTTCTGTTCAAA
Organism: Picea glauca; assembly: GCA_000966675.3. Lineage (NCBI taxonomy): Eukaryota > Viridiplantae > Streptophyta > Pinopsida > Pinales > Pinaceae > Picea > Picea glauca. The sequence goes on along the minus strand of JZKD02S1654373.1, from coordinate 54,693 downwards.
GGAACAACAGGCGCACAAAAGGAACAACAATTTTTCCGTTCAAAGGAACAACAGGTGCGCAAAAGGAACAATAATTTTTCCATTTTTAACCATCTGAATAGGTAATTTTTAGAAACCTGGCAATGTATTTTGCTTGAATTCAAGGTTGATTCCTCATCAACTAAATTCATTTATGAGTTGGTTTATTTCAAAATTAAGTAATGGTTTTTTTGTTAATGTTATGAATTTCATTATAGTTGCCCAATTACTACTGTTGAATCATGACACCTTCATTTCTCTGTGAAAGACAGGGTTTGGGTGATGAGATGAAGCGGGAGTTTGGAATAGAAAAGAGTGCTAATTGAGTTCATTACAGTTATCCTCCCTAGTTTTGACTTTCTCAAATGACTGTAAAAAATAATAATAAAAAAAACTAAATAAAATCTACAGAAAACAAAATTATATATAGTATGTACAGTGTCAACAAAATTCAACATTTATGGAGTTGGGGTGGCTAGATTACCTTCCCAGCCAGCCAAAATTTGAATTCTAGGGTCCTTACTTACCCCTTGGTAGAAATATTCTTTTGAGGGCGGCTGATGATAGAGTTGCATCCGATGTCCATTGACCCGAAATGGAGATCCGGACCCATCGATGGTGCTTAACGTGACTGTGCCATTATCATGGACTTCATTGATTTCATATTGTCCTAGCCACCATGTCTGTAATTTTCCCGAAAAATCTTGAAATCTAGAATCATAGAGGAGCACCCAGTCACCTTTTTTAAGTGATTTTTATATGCTTGTCATGCCAGGTCGTTCTCTGTTGCTGAATAACAGTCGTGCGCTCTACAACAAACATGCATGATTCATCCAATTCATTGAGTTGTTGAAGGCGTTGTTTATGTTCTTTTGTAAGATCCAGTCCGATTTCCTGGGCCATCCTTAGAGTCTTGATTTAAAACTCGATTGGGAATATGGGTTCTTTTCCATATACTAAATGATACAAACATTAGCCAATGGTATAATTCCATGTTGTGCGGTAAGCCCATAAGGCATTTGGGAGCTCAGAAGACCAATTATGTCTGTTTGTTGAGATATTCTTTGTCAGGATTGCCTCTAGGACTTTATTGGTGCTTTCCACTTGCCCATTTTCTTTTGGATGGTACAGAGAAGTAATTTTGTGTTTGATATGATAATTATCCAGGGTGGTGGTGATTCTATGAGCTATAAATTGTGACCCCCCATCAGTAATTACCTCTCTTGGTAGTCCATATCGTACGAATAATTTGAAAAGAAATTTGATGACTAATTCTTCTATTTCATTTGGTAAGGCTTCTACCTCTACCCATTTAGTCATGTAGTCCGTTGCGACTAGAATATAGGCCTTTTGATTTGACTTTGGATTGAAGGGGCCAACGAAGTCTAGTGCCCATCTCTCAAATGGTTCCATAACTACATGTGCTTTCAAAGGAATTTCATCAACCTGACCTGGTTTTCCCATCCGTTGACAACTATCGCAGGTCTGGACATATTTCTTTGCATCTTTGAATATTGAGGGCCAATAATAGCCCATCTGCAGAATTTTGTGTCCAGTCGTGTGATCTGCAAAATTCCCACCATAGGGATTATCATGTCTAGCCTTTAGTATGTCGTAGATTTTTTCATCTCGTATACATCTGTGGATCTGGAGATTAACTCCTATATGGAAGAGATATCCGTTGATCCAGGCGAATCGTGCGCTATGTTGGACGATCAATTTTCTTTCCCTTGATAAAATATGTGACGGTAATCTTCTCACTGCTAGGTAATTTTCCACGTCAGCGGACCAAGGTGGCTTTGTAGTAACGACAAACAGATGCTCATCTGGAAATTGATCTTCGAATGATAAGGAGTTGTCTGTTTTGGGTATGCGGGATAGGAAGTCTACGACAAGGTTTTCTCTCCCTAGTCGATCTTTGATGGTGATATCAAATTCCTGCAATAGTAACAACCATCGAGTGACCCATCCATTAGTAATTGGTTTATTATCTAGATATCTAATAGCAGAATGATCAGTATACAGAATGACCAGATAGCCTGTTATATAATGATGAAATTTATTGATGGCATGTATAACAGCTAAAAACGCTTTCTTTGTTACTGTATAATTAAGTTCATCTAGATTAATATTCTTTCTAATAAAATAAATGGTGTAGGGTTTCATGTCCTCCTCTTGTCCGAGGAAAACACCTATGGAAATATCTGATGCATCGGTGGAGATGTGAAATGGTATTTTCCAATTTGGCCCCCTCAACACTAGTGCTATCAAGATGAACTTCTTGAGTCCTGCAAATGCCACATCACACTTGTCAGACCACTGAAATTATACATTACCAGTCAAGGAATGTAAAGGTGCAGCGGTTCTTGCAAAATTTTCCATAAATCTAAGATAGTAACCTGAAGCGCCAAGGAAACTACGTACCTCAGTTTGTGTGTGTGGTGTAGGTAGATTAAGGATTACCTCTATTTTTGTTGGATCTACCATAATTCCATCTACAGATATATAATTGCCTGGTACCACAACTTCTATCATCATCATGTGACACTTTTCGCGGCTTAAACATAACATGGTTGCAATGCACCATTCTAGTATTTTCTCTAGGTTATTCAGTGCTTAATCGAAGTCGTTGCCATAAGGAGTGAAATCATCCATATAGACTTCAAGTCCTTTGTTGATCATATCACTGAATCTACTTATAATGGCCCTTTGAAAAGTGGTTGGAGCATTACAAAGTCCAAAGGGTAATACTCTATATCCAAAAGTGCCCCAGGGGCATGTGAATGTAGTTTTATCTTGATCTTCTGGGGCAATCTGAATCTAATTGTACCCACTAAAACCGTCTAGGAAAGAAAATAATTTATTTCCTGCCAAGGTATCCAGGACCTGGTCAATTAAAGGCAAAGGGAAGTGGTATTTTTTAGTGGCTTTGTTAAGTTCCCCGTAGTCAACACATATGCGCCATTTCCCATTTTTCTTTGGGATGATCACTAATGGGGAAACCCACCAATTATCTGAGATGAGATATATAAAATCTACATCCAACAGCTTTTTTAATTCTTACTTAATGATATCTTTGAGGTGAGGATTCAATCTTCTCTCTGGCTGTCGGATAGGTCGAGCATCGTTTTCAACATAAATATGGTGTGTGTAGAGTTGTGGATCAATACCTTTCATATCATAATATTCCCATGCAAAAGCTTGCTGGTATTTGGAGAGGACTTGAATTAGCTTTTGTTGTTGTTTTCCATCTAAATTGGCATTGATGTTTAGATACCTTCCTAGTGCAATATAGATGGGTTTGTTGTTATGAATGGTTGTAGTTGGAATTTGTTGTTCCATTAAATCTTCCAGCAAGTCTCCCTTTGCTTCACAGTCTAGAACAACTTGGAGCATCTGGCAGGTCGGGTTGCTCATGGTGGTTGGATTATTGATAAATCCACTAATTACATCATCCTCTAGCTAGTTTTTAACTCTGAGGGCCTCTTCCTATGTAAGAGGGGCTCATAAATCCTTCTCTAGGTATTGTAGTGGTCGAAATTGTGGATATATGAAATTTGGACTTGTTTTAGCAGGAGGATATAAAATGAGGTTCTTTGTGATAACCCCTCTAGTGATTGTCATATTACCTGTTCGACATCCTATGTATGCATCTGTTATTGCAAGCCATAGCCTATCCAGTATCAATAGATGCCCTTCAAGTCCACCTCTTGGGTTGATGATGAGGAAGTCCGTCGGATATTCCCAAGAGTCGACGAAGATGGATATATCATGTAACGTGCCAACTGGTCAAACTACCGATCGATCTTCCAACTGCAACATTATTGTGGTGGGTTCGAAGGAGTTAAAACCCAGGGTATTGCAGGTTTCCATAGTCAAGATGTTGATGGCTGCTCCCAAATCAACTAGTGTATTGGGAAAAGAACAACCCTGGATCTGAACTATCACTATGGGATTCCCCGGATCTACATATTTAACTAGTTCTTGTCTACCTAAAATTAGATCAGACAAGGCTCCTACCACGTGGACTTTTGATGATGGATTTTTAATTTTTCAGATGGGATTTCTCCCACATAGCTCCTTGATCGTTTTTGTTTAGATTGGGATGTCCTGAAGAGCTTGCAGGAGTGGAATCTTGATATATAAATTCTTGAGTTCCCCTACAATTTCGAAGTTCGGATATATGGTCGGTTTTTCTATCATCAATATTTCGGGGAACGGAAGGGAGGGTGTTGCATCCTTATTAGGATCTTGTGATTCAACTGTGTTCCCCCCGTACTCAATTTATTTCATTATTACCATAGTCAAAGGTTTTATTGTTGGTTGTTTTTCACTCTCCTACTCTTGAAAAACGTTATTTTCTTCAGGAGAGATTATTCGTCCCAATCTCAACTGTAGTTCACTGCACCCTATCGAGCTAGTCTCTCCTTCTCCATTCTCCATAATCTGGATGAGCTGAGTCAGTCTGCTATTTGGATTTGGGTGAGGTTGGGCTGGTAGTTGAGGGTGAAATTGGGATTATGGGTTTTGGGGAAATTAGAGTGGTGCTTGTAACATAGGATAAGTTTGAGGGGCCATCCCCATGGGTTGGGTGTTTATCCCCATGGTGTGCTGCCAATTCTGATTCCAATTTGGGTTTTGGGTAGTCATGTTGGGCCACTGTGAAGGGTAGATGTTTTTATTTGAGTTTTTCCAGGATGAGGTGGGATATTGTGAGTTAGGCCAAGTGGAAGTTGTAGTTGGTTGATTCTGCCAAGCAGGATTTGCATCAGGCTAGTTTTGCAAAGTGGGATTTATAAGTGGGTATTGTTGGGGCTGCTAATTATGATTAGTAAACGACTGACCCTACCATGTGCTACCAGGAGCTTGTTGTTGATTATACTTTCCAAAGAAGAAAGAGGAAGGGTCCTGCAATGTATTTGCAGGTCGATTCTTCCATTGATGATGCTAAGCCATCAGATATAATGGCTTTGTTTCTTCTTCTGATTCTCTAAAGACAAATTTCAATCTAGGAAGCGATGGTCATTGTTCCATGTCATGATCCTTGGAGCAGATAGCACAAACCCAAACTACGTCCAAAGGGAAATCCCTTAAACCATGTTTTCTTCTGCACTTGTGGCAAAACATGGCCAACGTTTGTTCTGCTTCTATTTTTTTTTGTTTGGCCTACAACACATCCAATTGTGTAGTCAGAGTGCTCATAATATCTGTTTTGAATTTTTCTAAGAGATTACCAACTTCATCTCACGTAACACCCCCGCTGGTAATATTGTTGTTTCTGGTGGTACGCATCCCTGATCTGGTCCGTGAACTTCCTCTTGAGCACCTGATGCACAATAGGACGATGTCATCACAAGTTTCTTGATAAATGTCACCCTTCCCCATTAAATTCAATGTTTCTACCCATTCATCTTTCATACCTTTAATCAGAGTTTCCTTAAGTAATTCACCTGGTAACGTGCCATAGGGTGATCTTTGTAAATTATATTGAAATCTCTCGACATATTCTTCTAATGAATTATTTTATTTTTCATTCATTTGAAAGATTTCATACTTTAAGTCTTTGGTTCTACAATAATCCTGATATTTTTTCAAGAAGGTCTATTTCATCTCATCCCATGAGTTTATAGTTCCTCCCCCTAATCCCATGAACCAACGTAGAGATTCTCCTTTCAAAGTGGAGGGGAACAATTTTAATTTTTGGGGTTCAAAGGTGTAATCATACCCTCTACATAGGACATCAAATTTGAATAAGAATGTGTACGGGTCTTCTAAGATTAATCCATGAAAGATTGGAAGGTTTTGTAGGGGAATTGCATTCATGGGGGCATTGGCGATTGTATCAACTATCAGATATTCCAAAGTGGAAGTTTGGGGATGCTGTGGATTTGGTTGTGCCATTTGATCGAAAATATGCCAGAAATCTTCAGGGATTTCTTGATCTAAATATTTTATTTGAATTTATTGGTTATCTGATCCTCTAGGGGATTTGATTGCACTCCCTCTATCTAGGATTTTGTGTATGCCTTATTCTTTCATAGGAGATTTAGGATCGGGTGGTGGGTCTATCTTAGCTATTCCACTGGTTTCTCCTTCTCCTTCCTCTAGATTACAAGAGTTTTCCTCTTCTAAAGGGTTGAGGGGTGGAAGATTTGTGCTCTGAAAGATTTGCTCAGTCCCTTCAGTTTTGCTATGAATCTCGGCATGGGCTGAAGTTGGTGAAACTACCACATGAGGGATTCAGGTGGATTCTTTTCTAGGTCCAACCGAAGCTTGAGATTCTTCTTTTCAGATGATATCATCTATGAAAGTGCTTCTTCCAGAGAGCACCGAGCCCTGGTCTCTGGTAATTTTTGGTGGGTTTTTTGTTTTTTCAAGATCTTTTTTCTTAGTCATACACACTTCACACAACAAAAAAGAAAATCAAGAAAGAAAAAAAAAACACCTATGAAACCTCTTAATGTGTCAGCTGGAGGTAGGCGCTAGTATAAGCATCTTATTGCCTCTGTAGGTTCTTCCCTTCCGTCTTCAATACCTCATCCTCTAGAGTCACAATCTATGCTACCTTTGACATTCTTCCATGGCAACAATGTCAAAATGTTGGGCTCTAAAGATGTCTAAAAACATCCTTAGTTTAACATTAATTTATGAACCCGAGGATTCGTCTTTTATCTCAAAGAATATTGGCAAAGTCTATGCAGATAGCTCGTAGAGGCTAAAATCGTGTAGTGAAAGCAAATATGAGTTTATAAACAATCAAGCTCCTCAAACATTCATTAAATATTCTAGGAATTGAAATCTAAAGCTGTGCAATGGAAAGGAACTAATTAATCTATTGAATTCATTTTAAGAGAAATAATTGAATCTAGATAAAGACTTGCAGAAATGACTATTATTATGAATCAATTTGCTAGAAAGAAAAAGGTGAATTACTCTATCTATGGAAAGAAACAGAGACTGTAATCTAGTCGAAAAGAGACAACAATCGTATTTCTATTGAAAGGAAAAACAACTATATTCTAATGGAAAGTAACAACAAATGTAAACTAAGTAAAAGGAACAACAAATGTAAACTAAGTGAAAGGAACAACAAATGTAAACTAAGTGAAGGGAACAACAAACGTGAACTTATGAGGAATTGTCACACATCAAATCTTAGTAATAGGAATTGGAACAATAATCATCTAATGCTTCAGGGAATATCTATCTCCTTCAATTGACATGAAATCATCAACACACTTATGCATTCATTTAACTACTGTAAAAGACAATCGAATCACAAAACAGAAATTGAACTGATACAATTATAGGTCAAACAGTAGCTCCTTTAGACAGGGCCCTTGGTCCTTAGAAGCACTACTATTTGAAATTCAGTATATAGAAATGGTAAAACCGCTCAAATATTCTATTGATTTCATAGCTAGTACAACATTTTACAAAAACTGCTAACGCATAACAATTGTAAGTTCTAAATTCTTGGGTGCAATTCTTCTACATCTTTTCAAGATCTATTTATCCCTTATATATTACAATAATCTGGGTAAATTAAGCTATCCTGAGGATCGAGATATCCTCAGGATTTCTTTACTATTACAATATAAGCAACTCGATCATCTTCAAAAATTATTTGCGCCATAAAGTCTTCAACCACCAATAGCTTGTGCATCTTCAAGATTTCCTTTGCTATCTTGGGTTTGGCAATATTTAACCAATCCTGTAAGAAAACCAAACAATTCCAATCATATTTAGGATCTATGTAATCTAACTTCAAAAATAATGCTAAAGAGTATATTATTCATTTTCTATTCTATTTTCTCCTAAATAATCGAAAAGTCAATCAAGATGATATCATGAAATGTGGGAAAAAGGAAAATATTTATACCTTTTTCATAACCTAACAATGTGAATATTTCATGCATCTTTATTCATTAAAATTCGATCATATTTCAAAATAAGTCGAGAAGTGAGCTTGAAATGGCGTGCACGGCATGTCGGTGGATGGGTATGTTACACCCTGAATACCCTAACCCTTGGAATGGAAACAAAAGCCAAAAATACAAGATCTATTTCCATGAAACTTTACCTCCTCCATTCTGATTGTGAAATTACTACACATTTTTTCCTGTTAATAATTTAGGCCTTTCAACACTGTAGTATTCTTGATATTAGAGTATAATTCTGAATGAGTATTAATCTAATTATATTTATACCTATCAATTTTTATCCATTTTTGTCCATGTTGTCTGGACACCCCTACTTGGGACCTATTCCATTGGAATCCTCTTTTTTTTCCGATCAAAGTGATACCTATCATTTCTTAGCCTTCATTTTTTATGGACCCACCCTCCCTTTTCACCCACCTTTATTTCCAACCTCTTCCATTGTTTTCCCCTCACCATGGCCAACACTCACAACCAGAATCTTGCAAACTGCATAGCTACCAACATTGCATCCAAAATGGACAACGTAAAAGAGGAATTGAAGAAGGACATCAATTCCCACCTTGCAAGTCATCTTGAATCCCACCTTTAGTCTCAAATTGACTCATTTGCTTCCAAGGTCCTAGAAAAACTTCTCATTTCTAGAATCCCTTCCTCATCTAATCAACCTTCTAACCTCAAAGGTATCGTTTCCTCCAATTCCCAAGATTTTTAGTCCAACCCTTTTCATCATGATCTACATCTTCCACAAGTGGAGGTGAACAAATTTGATGGCTTGGATACCACTAGTTGGGTCACTGAAATGGAACACTACTTCTCCTTGCACGACATCACTGATGAATTGGCCAAAATTCATTACGTTGTCCTCTATTTGGACCCTGGACATTGGTAATGGTGGCAATGGAATTGAAAATCGCGTTGTTATGGAAAGTTTTTCCTCACTCCATGCATCTTGATTTTATGTCCTTCCATTTCCATATGCATACTTCATTCCCCTTTTTTATCACTCTAGAGCTAAAAATACACATTTTTGTACATGTACATGAGCTAATAGTTATAAATATCATGTATACGCGGACTACTCCACTACAACCCACATACATCGGGTTTGGTGCTCAAAAATTAAAAATGTGCCAGGTTTCCATGCCATGGCATGTGATCCATGATCATTGGCCTTACATATACTAGAAACGCTCTGACTAGACCCTTCAATTCCATTTGGAGGCTATAAATTGAGCCATATCCAAGATTTGAAATCATTAATCACATTGAGAGCAAAGACACTCTAGAGAAATTTTGCCTCAATTGAGTTTGCATCCCTTTGTCCTTGAAAGTATGAACTTATTATGTTTATCCCCCAAGATCTTCCTATATTGTGATGGAGAACTTCATTGACTCCTACTTGTGAGCTTGCCTTTATGGAGGATTGAAGTGGTGGAGGCCTAGCTAGAGGGACTTAGTTTCTAGGTTTTGATATGTGTCATTACAAAAGTTTTTCACCTATGTAATTATGTTGATTACATTAATATAAATAATTGTTTCTTGTCCAATTGATATTTTGCAAATATTTTTATCACTTTCCATGGGTGTATTTCTTATGTATGTTAATGGATTATGCTAATTTATATGCTAACATTTTAGATCATTAACACATGCTTGTGTATCTTGGTTGTTGAGAACAAGTTGCACATGTAAAGATTTGGGTTGTGTTCTCAACAGTGGTCTTCTTCGGACATATATATGAGGTAGGGTTCTATCCTTCTCCACTACCTCTCTAGCTACCTTACAAACCCAGTCTTGAGAATTTTTTTTATGTTTTTATTAGAGAGCAATATAAGCTTGTACAACTTGGACCGATCATCACTACAGGTACCTCCAACAAATCTTTAGTCTTCCATTAGAAAGATAAACCCAAGAATCCAAAGAAAAAACATCCTCGCAGCAAAAACAAGCAATATAAGGGTCCCAAATCCACTTAGACAACTTTCACTCCTAATGGTGACAAAGGAAAAAAATATAAAAGTAAGAAGAATGAAAGACATTGAAAATTTTGTGATAAATATGGTCATGATGAGTCCAAATGTTTCAATAAGATGGAAGCTTTAGAAGCAAAAATGAAGAAGCACAATACTAGTATTGATTCTACTTCTTCTTCTTCTTCTCATGGACACACACTTTCTGCTTTTGGTCTATCCTTCAATACAACTTCTACTTCTTCTTTTGATGATTGGATTATTGATTATGGATCATATTATCATATGGCTAAGGATAGAGACATGTTTTCCTCTCTAAATGAATGTAACACCAAGAAAATATTTGTAGGTGATGATAGATATCTTTGTGTTGAAGGATCTGGAACAGTTCAAGTAGAAAATGATAATTTTGATGATGTATTATGTGTTCCAAGTATTTCTTATAACCTTCTATTAGTATATCAAATCACTCAATCAGGTGAAGGTAAAACTGTAGAGTTTTCACCTCACCAAGTTGTAATCAAAGATCTAAAAGATCCTAAGCATGTTCTTGCAACTGGAATTGTTGATGATATTTCCAGGTTGTACAAATTTGACAACTTTGGGTCATCATATTTTTCATTAGTTTTTTTTTCCCATAGCGATGACTTGAGCAAACTTTGGCATGAGCAGTTTGGTCATCTAAACTATCACTCTTTGCAACAACTATGTAATCAACAGATGGTGATTGATCTTCCTCTTATTTCATGCAGAGATGGTGTTTGTGCCGATTGTGTTCTTGGAAAACATCATCGGGACAGTTTTGACAAACGTGCCTCTTGGCACACCTCAGACCCTTTGCATCTTGTTCACAGTTATTTGTGTGGTCCACTTTATTCTCCTTCTTTTTCTTGGTGAAAGTATTTCTTAACCTTCATTGATGATTTTTCTAGATGTGCTTGGGTTTACTTCTTAAATCTTATGAGTTAATTTTTTGACAAGTTTTTGGCTTACAAGGGCCTTGTAGAAAAGAAATATAGACATAAAATTCAAAAGTTAAGAAAAGATAATGGAGGCGAATATGTGAACAATAATTTTACAAGTTACAGGGCATCCAAATGCAACACATTGTTCCATATAAACCACAACAAAATGGTGTTGCTGAGAAAAAGAACCGCACATTAAAATAAATGGCTAATTGTGTGATCCAATCTAAGGGATTAAGTCTAAAGTATTGGGCGGAAGTAATCAACTGTGCAAATCACATAGTAAATCACTATCCCACAAAGGATCTTAAAATCATAACACCGGAAGAATATTGGATTAAAATTAAACCAGATGTAAGTCACTTCCGTGTATTTGGAAGTATAGCATGGGCTCACATTTATGATGAGAAAAGGAAAGCATTGCAGCCTAAAAGAGAGAAGTGTATATTTGTTGGTTATTTTGAAGATTTCAAAGGTTATAGACTTCTTCAACCACATTATAATAAAATTATTATTATAATAGATGTTAAATTTGATGAAAATATCTTGTCCTGTGAGCCTAATTTGACGATTGTGCCTTCTTCAGCCTGGAAACCATCTTTGACGTTTGTGCCTTCTTATGTTCCTATTCTGGTTTCTTCTTCAGATGATGAAAGTGAGGATGAAAATCCACCTCCTCCTTCTCACCTTCATCTATATGATTCCTTTGAAACTGGACCAACACCATCTCCACAACTTCCTAGATGGGTATGTTCAACACGAGAAATAGTTGGTGATGTTGTTGGTGATCCTTTAGATTAATGTCAGGCATGTTCATAGTTCCATCCAACCTCTTCTCTTTTGGCTCAAGTTTCAGAGACTCATAATCTAGAGAAATTTGCAAAAGCTTCAGGTCATCCATATTGGGATACAACAATGAAGGAAGAGTATCGTTCTTTAATGGCCAATGATAATTGGGATCGTGTACCTCTTCCAAAAGCAAGAAATCTTGTCAAATTTAAATGGGTCTACAAATATAAGTATGAATCATATGGAAGTGTTGAAAGACAAAAAAATCAGTTAGTTTCCAAAGGATTTTCCCAAGTTGAAGGAATTGACTATAATGAAACATTTTCCCCTGTAGCCAAAATGAATTCCATTGTCCTTGTTATTTCCCTTGTTGCCTCACATAAATGGGAGGTCCATCAAATGGATGTTAAATCTTCCTTCTTGCACAGAGATTTGCAAGAAGAAATCTACATGGAACAACCTCCTGGTTATGTCCAGAATGACTCTAGCCTTGTTTGTCACCTTAATAAATATTTTTATTGTCTTAAGCAATCTCCCTGACCCTGGTATGCCAAAATGGACAACTTTCTTATTGACACCAAATTCTCTACATGTCATTCTAATCCTAATGTCTATACCAAGAAAGTAGGAAGCCATCTCATAATCCTTGTCCTTTATGTTGATGACCTTATCCTTTCTAGTAGTGACTCAAAACTTTTAAAGCATGTGAAAACCAGCCTTAAGAAGAAATTTGAAATGATAGACTTAGGTTTTTTTCACTATTTCCTTGGCCTCCAAGTTTTGCAAACCAATGAAAGAAGTTTTCCTTCCCAGTCTAAATATGCTTGTGACCTTCTTTGTCGCTTTCACATGGATGATTGTAAACTAGCCCCTTCTCCCTTCCAGTCTGGACTCAAGCTTACTTCCACATGTACTTCTCCCAAATTTGATGCCATCCTATACCGTCAGTTAGATGGTAGCCTCTTATACTTGACTCATACCCATCCTGATATTTTCTTTGTTTTTGGTCTTATTGCACGTTATATGCAAACACCCCGTGAAAGCCATTGGAAAGAAGCTAAAAGGTTACTTCGCTATGTTTGTGGTATAGTTCAGTTTGTGATACATTATAGTTAAGGGGGACTTCCATGTTGGTTGGTTTCACTAATTCATATTGGGTCGGCGACCCTTGATGGGTGTTTTATATGCACTAAAAAAACACTAAAAACCCTCAATTAAATTGTCAACCTGGGGTAAGTAAACTTGGAGTTGTAGCACTATATGTGCCAAGGTAGAAAGGCTAGAGGTATTATAGTCTAACTAAGGAAATGGCCTATCTAAGAACTAATCTATTCAAACAAAGAATATTAATGATCAAACCCTATCAAGAAACTTAGATTATTTACCCTAAGTAACTTTTGAACAAAGGATCGATGGATTGTCTAGGAAAGCAAATGGAAACCCTACTTAAATAAAATTAACTTAATCATGACAATAAGAAAAATAAAACAATCCATTTAATCTATCTAATGAGCAATAACAACAACAAACTACTTTAATTTACCTACTCAAATTCAATAAGCAACAACAATTAAGAAAATGAACAAGCAAGCAACTATCCTATTAAAGAAAGTAAATAAGCAAGCAACTACCCTATCAAAGAAACTAAACAAGAAAGCAATCAACTAACTAACCTATGATAACTTCTACAACAAGTTAACTCATCAAAATTACTCAATAAGCAATTAATCAAACTAATAAGCAAGTGAACTCTATTCTTAATTTAAACTTCATAATTACTTCAAATTTATGAAATGAAATCGTCATCTACTAAATTCAAAGCATCATGACAATAAAAGTAATCAACAACTACTCTTTAGTCTATGATAAGAAACCATTGTTTAATCTACCAAAGCAAGAAGACTATTCTCTAATCTACAAAAGAAAGGAACTCAAATATATTGTTGATGGTTATGTCTCCGGTGTCTTATAATATCACAATGGAATTTAACAATTAATGATAACTCAAGAGGGATAAAATAAATATTGACTTCTATAGAAAAGTGAAAAGTATGAATTAGACAATCTAATGAGAACTTCTCCATTATAGAAAAAACATCAACTACCCTGCAAATCCATGTGATTCTTCAATTCATGCATTAGTCATCAACAATATGAAAACACTATTCTATTTAATTCAATTTCATTATATTCTAATGTAAGAAAATTCATACTACTAGAGATTAAGAACTTAATTCAAAAGAAAACTTCGAATTGAAATTGCAATTTAGATCTAAGATGGAAATTTCATAAATTAAATTAAACTAATCCTATTTTAACAATTTAAATTGCAAAGGGAAATACTCATAAAACATAAATCAAATCCTATTTCTATTTCAGCATATAACAAGATAAGAAAACTAAGAACTAATTGAGAAAACTAGATATCAAATTGAAAACTAAATTCAAAGCTAACAACTAATCATCCATCAAAACCTTGCCAAAGAAACCATTAACTAATTACTTCGTTTAAACTCTCTTTTAAACTCTATTTCAGCATGCATAAATTCTAACTATCATCTAATCACACAAGGGTTGGTGGCTTAAGCTTAAGCTTGTTTCCTATTTAATTAAAGAGATATAGCATACTAACACTATCCTTCATAAGCAACCTGCAACAATAAATTGAAACAATTAAACTATAAACAGTAATTACACAGTAAGTAAGAAAGATATAAACACATGTACAGGAAATAAAAGAAATAACAATTAGACTACTTGAATTAACAAGAAAACTAACTAAATATTCACCCAAACCACTAGTGGGCCCCCAATAGGTCATGGCTACTCCTCAATGGTGAATCACAAGCTCAAGAAATGCGATTTTAGCATTTAAATTAAAAAACACAGTTTACACAAGTTTATGAAAATGTTTTGAAACAAAAAAACAATTCTAGCTTCTGAACTTAACAATCTCTAGCTTAGTTTTTTTTATGACCACTGTTGTGATATTTATAGAGGTTACAAGCTGAGAGGTCAACCACTGGAAGGGTCGACCTACTCTAAAAACAGTAAATTACAATTAATGTGTCTTAACCGTCGGTGACTTCTAGAAACAAAGTGAGCCAATAAACGCCCAAGATAACAACCCAATCCAAGTTGTCCGAAGATCAATAACTGGAGGCCACGAGCATAAGAAAAACCCATATCTCTGATTTTCCCATTACTGTCCACCGATATGATAACAACCAACTCACCCACGGTTTTAGTGTCAGATGCAGTGTCGGATGGAGTACCGGATGCCAAATTGAAAACCATGAACTTCTCTCAATGCATTTAGAATTTCAGGAAACAACCCACTAGGGACCTAATTGGACATATTGTGCACAAAACCCATGTGCTGTATTTTTCAGGTTCCACTTCATGCTCCCACAAAGTAATATTTAAGTTAGCTTCCTTTAATAGTGTCGGATGCAAAAACGACCTGTGCTTTTTCCCTGTGACACACAGATCACGAATTAGCTTCTTGGAATAATTTAAACATGTTGAATTAAACTTAAAACCATCATAAAACATCAATCATACATACCTGGTATGATCCATGATGAATTAATACAAAACTCCTTCAAAACTTCTTCGAAATAGGAAAATACACTCACAATATTGGCCAAAAGGGATCTAACCATCATCATTAAATTAACCATATCGCGAGCCCAACATTACCCCCACACCTAAGATTTTGTAGGTCCCACTGCAAATAAAAATGAATTGGTCCATATGACTAGACTTGCTGAGAAGGATTAGCTTTAGAGGCTTCTTCCTCTTGCCCTGAAGATTTTGTTATGTGCCTCTTATAATGTTTCAATTGTGCCTTGAGGTTGTGATTGGTATTGGTATTTTGATCAACCAATCTGTTAGGACCACACAATGTACCTTTTTGCCTATACTTTTTTCCACTATTATACTCTTGATCACCCATATTTAAACTCATACTATCACTTTATCTGATCATTCCAAAGGTATACAANNTCCCTTCTCATTACTATACGTTTAATCTGTTTTGCATAATATTTTACATCACTCTCGTACTTGACCATTGATTAGAAATGCATAAGTGTTCAAAACTGTAGATTAGCATTTGAGGCCTATTGCTGAAACAAAGAACTGTCCAAGGTCGTTGTTGCTGAAACATAGAACTAATGTTGAAACACAGAGTTGCCTTATAGTCCAAGGTCGCAGATGCTGAACACAGAACTGCTATACAGTCCGAGGTCGCAGATGCTGAAACACGGAGCTGTTACACAGTCCAGAGTTGCAGATGCTGAAACACAAAGGAAACCGCCAGGATCGACGATGCTGAAACACAAAGGAAGTCGTTACAGTCAGCGGTCAACAAAGCTATAACCGTCGCTCCTACACAAGAATGCCGACATAGTCAGAGTGCAATTCACGTGGCTAAAACAGCCCACGAATTGCGATGCTGAAATAGAATCAGCAACAACAGGAAGAAGTTGTTACACTAGTCATAACAGCAATACCTCATTCAGCTCCTGTAATAGCATTCTGTTGCGTGAGACTAGGACACCCTATACTGGTTTAGAAAGTAGATCCGACTAAGGATAGGACTCAGATATTCATTTTAATTATTGTATCGAATGGATTTCCTCTTTAAATAGGAGGAAATCGTCATTCGAAGGACCCAAGTTTTATGTATTGAAGAAGCTCCAGAGAAGAGGGACGTATTCTATCTTCCAAATTGTAATGTGATATTTTGACAGATGAATAGAAGACTGCTTTGAGTATCCTTCTCTAGCATTTTCGTTTCAGGGGAATCTTGTGAGAAGGGAGGGCCCACCTTCTTCACAAGATTCACCCATTAGTTTAGAAGTGTGTTAGTACAATTTCTGTTTACGCTTTGATTAATTTTTGTTTGCTGAAACACTACTTTTAATGAATTCCTCTTTGCTGAACACTACTGACTTTGTCTTAGTTTATTAAATGAAATTCGTAATTCTTTTTATTAGCAATCTTGTGTGATGATTTTTTAAGGCTAGCCAGAGATCAGGTTAAGGGTTCCTGCTCAGACAGGAGGGAATTAGAACACCTTGTCTTCTGTAGATTTCATTTACTTCTGCAAGTGTGTTAGCCAGGGATTGGGTTAAGGGTTCCTGCTCAGACAGGAAGGAATCAGAACACCTTGTCTTCTGTAGATTTCATTTACTTCTGCAAGTGTGTTAGCCAGGGATTGGGTTAAGGGT
>JZKD02S1654373.1:20050-31723 GCA_000966675.3 Picea glauca | reverse complement strand
TCATTTAAGGCATAACAGACGGGTCAATCTTCCCTATTATTTGTTGGGTTGTTTGAAGAATATGGCACATTACTGTCGAAAGGCAAAAGATACAACCCTGTCACTTACCCACCACCGTCTTGTTCAATTACTCATCAACAGGGGTTTTAACCAACAAAACCGTCCACTAGATCCACCCATAAACCCTCAACTAGCTACCAAAATTCCCCAGAAGCAGCAACAGTAAAACCCCCAAGACTTCCTCGAAGTACCCAATGTCCCGCCCACAGAACCAACCAGTCCAGTCAATTCCCCTACCCCACCAAATCCACCACATACCCTACCAGAGTCATCCACTCCCGCCCTTCATATTCTCAGTGATGACTCTGAACCAGAAAATGTCGCCTGCCCTATCATTCAGGAAAGACCTCCACGAAAATGAAAACAGATTTCCCCCTTTCCACCCTTCTTGTGCAAAACGAGAACAAGAGCCTCAATGAGGCCACCCTTGATGACCCCTACCCTAGACACCCCACCAATTCGACTAACACCCTGTCCACCTCCAACCTTTCCAATCCCGGGATCTTTTCCTATTCCAACCTCAGTGGCTGAAACACAAGTACCAGCCACTGATATTGAGTTACAGGAACCAGATGCCCAGACATCATTTGTTTCAAGTAAAGTAGTTGAAACACAACCAGCTACCCATCCATTGGATGAAACACAAGAACCAACCATTGATATTGAAATTGAGGAACCTGAGACCCTGAATGCTACAACACTACCCTCCTCAAATCCAGTGGCTGAAATACAATATCCAACCACTGACATTGACATTGAGATTCAGGAATCAGAGGTCGAGGGTGCTGAAACACTACTCTCCTTACACCAAGAGGCTGAAACACAAGCATCAGCTACCATTCCTGTAGCTTCTCCACAAGAACCAGCTCATGAGGCTATGACTGCCACACAAGAACCAATCACCTCTTAGTCCAAACAAACAATGGCCGATGTCTTGGAAGAAAACAACTTTTTAAAGTCTCAATTGGAAGCATATCAGAAAGAATTATCCAGGGCAAGGGAAGCATATGAAAAATAACTAAATTTGCACACCTTATCCCGAACAACAACTTTGTCAGAGGAGACTACAGAAAGCATGTGTAAAGAATACATGTGTTGCCAATGTGGCGATTTTTACCATCAGGTAGGCTATAAGGTAATTCAAGTCCCAGTGCCAGGGGCAGCCCCTACTCCTTCACCTTTTGAAGTCAAGGAAGAACCTGCTACAACACAAGAACCAACAGGCCCTAGAAAGCTCAAAATTGAACCTGCTGCAACACAAGAACCAGCAGGCCCTAGCAAGCTCAATATTGAACCTGCTGCAACACAAGAACTAGCAGGCCCTCCCAGTATTAAGACTGAGCCCTGGATTGCAACAAAAGAAGCCCCTACCTTTGTCAACAAGGCTGTACAGATAGTGCCCATGGAGGAATTTACACCTCCCAACCAGATCAATATCTCCACTTCCAGGGAACAATCTACTTAAACCTTATCACATCCCACTACTTCCAACATTGAAACACAGACTCAGCTATGGGATGAGCAGGCAGAAATACAAAAATGGAAGAAACAATATGTTGAAACACAAGCCAAAAACCTGCAAGTGCACAAACAAATCTGGATAAATCATACTTACTCAAATTGGGAAGCATTAGAACAGATACGCCAGGAAGCTCGTGACCTTAAGAAGAAGAACAAAGAATTGAAAGGCAGATTGGTCCTGGTCTTTGATTTGGTGCAGAAGCTACTGGCCATAAGGAAGCCATCTTGCAACTACTCCTTATTCCTGATGGAGAGACTCACATGGTTTCAGATCAAATCCATTATAGAAGGTAAGCCCCATGCAGTAATACAATCAACAGATTTTATCAAAACCTTTGTACCTACCTCTAACAGGGATCAGCACCTCCTCTGTGAGGCATACTTTCATAATGAGGCTATTCCAGAAAACAGGTTGCTAAACATAAATCCCCTTGCTGGGGATGTTCAAATTCGAGCATTTACTTCCTTCCTCTATAATCAAATTTTGTGGCAAGATGACTTTTTGGCTGCTAAGCACAATGAAGATAATCGCCTACTCTGAATTAGACCAGAACCACAGAAAGCAGCCACTTTTGTCACACAATATTATGAGTACTTAAAACAACCAGGGGTGACTAAACATGTTCAGCTACAATCAGAAGTGCTCTAGGACTGTGAACACATCATCAGATCCATAGAGATTCCTGCCCTCCAGGCCAATAACCTATTTTGGCAGCAATCCACAGAGAACCAACAACAACATAATCCTTTTGGTCCTGCCAACCTAGAAGTAGCAATTTCTAGGATACCCAACTATATCTAGTGTGTTAGACATTGTGCTGAAAATTGGATAGGGTACCGGTTTTATTTTCCCATTCTATGGTTGCCAATAGAAAGGTATCAAGTCAGTTATAAGCTGCCTAAGAAGGAAAAAACAACATCATGGAAAAGATTGCAGCAGGTGCAAGGGTTCAGAACGCCAACGGACAGTACCTCCCAGAGCTACTGCTTGATTAATTTACATGATCAGAGTCGGTATCAAGACTCTGATTCAGAGTGAGTTGCCTGAGGACATGAAACACCTTGAGTTGGGGGGGATGTTAGGACCACACAATGTACCATTTTGCCTATACTTTTTGCCACTATTATACTCTTGATCACCCATATTTAAACTCATACTATCACTTTATCTGATCATTCCAAAGGTATACAACGTCCCTTCTCATTACTATACATTTAATTTGTTTTGCATAATATTTTACATCACTCTCGTACTTGACCATTGATTAGAAATGCATAAGTGTTCAAAACTGCAGATTAGCATTTGAGGCCTATTGCTGAAACACAGAATTGTCCAAGGTCGTTGTTGCTGAAACACATAACTGATGCTGAAACAGGGAGCTGCCTTATAGTCCGAGGTCGTAGATACTAAACACAGAGCTGCTATACAGTCCGAGGTCACAGATGCTGAAACACGGAGCTGTTACACAGTCTAGAGTTGCAGATGCTGAAACACAGAGGAAACCGCTAGGACCGACGATGCTGAAGCACAAAGGAAGCCGTTACAGTCAGCGGTCAACAAAGCTATAACCGTCGCTCCTACACAAGAATGCCGACATAGTCAGAGCGCAATTCACATGGCTGAAACAACCCGCGAATTGCGATGCTGAAACAGCATCAGCAGCAATGGGAAGAAGTTGTTACACTAGTCGTAACAACAATACCTCATTCAACTCCTGTAATAGAATTCTGTTGCGTGAGACTAGGACACCCTATGTTGGTTTAGAAAGTAGATCCGACTAAGGATAGGACTCAGATATGCATTGTAATTATTGTATCGAAGGGATTTCCTCTTTAAATAGGAGGAAATCATCATTCAAAGGACCCAATTTTTATGTATTGAAGAAGCTCCAGAGAAGAGGGACGTATTCTATCTTCCAAATTGTAATGTGATATTTCGACAAATGAATAGAAGACTGCTTTGAGTATCCTTCTCTAGCTTTTTCGTTTCAGGGGAATCTTGTGAGAAGGGAGGGCCCACCTTCTTCACAAGATTCACCCATTAGTTTAGAAGTGTGTTAGTACAATTTCTGTTTACGCTTTGATTAATTTTTGTTTGCTGAAACACTGCTTTTAATGAATTACGCTTTGCTAAACACTATTGGCTCTGTCTTAGTTTATTAAATGAAATTAGTAATTCTTTTTTCAGCAATCTTGTGTGATGATTTAATAAGGCTAGCCAAAGATCGGGTTAAGGGTTCTTGCTCAGACAGGAAGGAATCAGAACACCTTGTCTTCTGTAGATTTCATTTACTTCTGCAAGTGTGTTAGCCAGGGATTGGGTTAAGGGTTCTTGCTCAGACAGGAAGGAATCAGAACACCTTGTCTTCTGTAGATTTCATTTACTTTTACAAGTGTGTTAGCCAGGGATTGGGTTAAGGGTTCCTACTCAGAAAGGAAGGAATAAAAACACCTTGTCTTCTATAGATTTCATTTACTTCCGCAAGTGTGTTAGCCAGGGATTGGGTTAAGGGTTCCTGCTCAAAAAGGAAGGAACCCGAACATCCTGTTCTCTGTAGATTTCCATTATTCCTGCAGGTGTGCTAGCCAGAGAATGGGTTAAGGGTCCCTTCTCAGAAAGGAAGGGATCAAACTATCTTATTCTCTGTAAACCTCAACTTCACAAGTGTGCTGAACAAAAATAGGGCTTAAGGCTCCTGCTTAGAAAGGAAGGAACTAGACGGCCTTGTTCTCTGTTAGATAGAGTTAATTGTCTTCTGCTTACTGTTTTCATGAAAGAGTGTTAGTACTGAAGTCTCTGTTTGAGAGTAAGGGTCATGTTCTCTGATTGCAGAATAGTTGTTATTTCCCATTGCAAGTGTTATTCTAATGTAATCTAGGATTCTTAGATTAATCTTTAAGATCTGCAATAGGGAAGTTGCTTTCCTGTGATTTAATTCAGAACTTCAGTTTATTCAAGCAAGTGTAATTAGTATAAATTTATTTACTACAACACTAAGTTGATTTTGGAATTGAGCATATACAGTGCGTGGTTATCTCTGAAATAAAATACTTCCCTGGGTTGATAATTTATGTATCACTTGGTTGTTTGAATCAATTAAGCAATTATAGTGACCAACACAATCCTTGGAGGGAATTTTCCTTTGCTTGTAGTATTGCATTTTCATGGTGAAGATGCTTATCCAAAGTCTTCCTCTCTTCCAATTGTTGCAGCAACTTATCATTTTCTTGTTGTAGCTTTTCAATGGTTGGAGAAAGATCATATATCTCGGAGGAGGGCTTGGATTCCTTGAAAGATGTAGAAAGTCTATCAATTTTGGGATCTGGGGTAGGCATCTGTGAGGTAGGAGTAATAGGGGGTTTATGAGGAGAAGTAGGTTCAGATTTTGTCTTTATATGAGGCTCCAATTATTCTACAGACACTTCCCTAAGTATTTTATGGGGACTTTCGAGATCGGAAGATACTTGTATGGGATCTGAAGTGTCTGGATGTTTTACATTAGATTTCCCATTTTCATTCCGGGTAATGTTTCGAAAAGATCGTCCTTTGAATCGATTGGATCCTCTCCTATTTGTGGGGACTACAAGGAAATCTTGTTGAATTTCCTCTTGTAACTTTTTGGGTGCAGGATTAATAGATGTTGAGGCATTGGATAGTTGTCAATAGGCTTCTTAGTCTTTTTGCCCAATGAGGCTGTAGAGGTATTAACAAGTTTCTTGTTATTTTGTTTCGGTGGAGGGATATCTTGAGTAGTAGGGTTTGGATTCATTCAAGAATGGGGTTCGAATGGAGTAACAATCCCTAGATCAAGTGTCTTCTTTTTGGTCTTGATTTTGATATGGGCATTTGAAAATTAATAAATGAACTCATCCCATGTCTTCCCTTGTTTTTCCAACTCGACTATAACAAACAATTTGATGAGGTTGTGGTGGAATAGGTTGTTATGAGGATTGGCCACATTCTTTCGTACTTGGGAAGACATATTCTCAAGAATTTTCAAGAAGTAAAAGGTAAAATTCAATGTCTTGTTAAAATGGAAATGAGCTAATAGTTAAAAATGGAAAGTTTAAAAAAACAGAGTATCTACCTTCACTATGTCAACAAGACATTGAAGGCACCTTTGCAGAAAAATTTGAAAAGGACAGAGAGTATTGTCTTGGCAAAGTCAATGAACACCTAGAAATGCTCCTGAAAAAGGACAACATGGATATCAAGCTTCAAAGACACATGATCAAACACTACTACATCATAAAATGGATCAATCAAATTCACAAAAAGTGTTCTACAAGACCATGTTGCGCTTTTGACTATGTTTTTGGTCATCATTTAAAAAATATGTTTTTTTAGCAAATAAAGATAAATTTTGGAAAACCAAAGGAGGTTGGTTTTAAGGACGTACCAAATCACAATAACCTCCCTCATTTTTTACACAGGTGTGATATATTGGGATATATTGAACTTTCTTAGAGACCTATTTCAAAAAATCAAATTCTCCAATTTAATTTCTTGTTTTAGTCATTATTTTCAAAATAGTTTTTTGACCGAATAAAGATAAATTTTGGAAAGAAAAAAAAAAGAGGTTGTATTCGAAGTACATACCAAATAATAATAACCTCCTTTAGTATTTACACAGGTTTCATATAGTGGGAGATATTCAAATTTCTTGTAGGCCCATCTCAGAAAATCAAATTCTCCAATTTAATTTCTTGTTTTAGTCATTATTTTGTGGAACATATTCCAAGAACATGGGAATGAATTTAAAAACAATGAGAGAGGTTTATATTAATAACAAAAGTATCTATAAAAACCTATCCCCGTTTTGTAAAATATGTTATGGTTAAAAATTTAACACCCCATCGTTGACCCCTATTTGTCTGTTGCGCTTTTGTCATAGTCATTGCGCTTTTGGACAGTTTGTTTTCAAATCAGTTGTGAAGGGGTTATCCTAAATGATACTGAGTATACCTACCATTCCCCATTCTATACTTTCAATTCATATTTTGGAAAACCTGGCCTAGATCCCTAGACCTAGATTCTCATCCAGAAAACTCCAAATCAAAACCATACTGAGCTAGATACCTAGCCTAATACAAATCTACTTAGCCTTGTTCCTCTGTTCATAGGTGTGTAACACAGATATGTAGTGAGTTTAACAATGTGTTATTGATCTGTAATTGTCACAAAGAACCAAATAAGAAGTATTCTACTATATAAACATAAAAATAAATAAAATGCACAATAGGCTTATAACACACAATCATGTTAGTGCTATCTAATTTAGCATTTCAATAAAAAATAATTGTTGATATAATAGCCCATATCATGAAAGAAATATACATAAATTTTAAAAAGATTCTACTTATTCTTCTCATGGATTATAGATAGAAAGTATTTATCTTTTATCATCTCATGAAACCCCTTCCCCACACCTAAGTATCGTGACACCTCACAATAAAAATTATAGGAAACTAGTCAATTCTCCCAAAAGTCGAAGATTTACAGCTTGTTAAGTGTAGAGATAAATTTCACATATCGGTCTAACGAGACAGTTAGAATATGGCCCCACCTATAGGATAGAACATCTTATATGGAGAGAGAGTTTCAAGATAGTCTCAAAGTTAGTTCCCAATGGAAAATTTATGGAGTTAATTAACATTTTCCTAACCATACATACTCCATGTCATATTTGTCTACAAGTAATGTCATACATCAGGA
Source organism: Picea glauca (assembly GCA_000966675.3). NCBI lineage: Eukaryota > Viridiplantae > Streptophyta > Pinopsida > Pinales > Pinaceae > Picea > Picea glauca. The sequence goes on along the minus strand of JZKD02S1654373.1, from coordinate 24,426 downwards.
CAAGTTTAAGATTTAGGAATTTCTTCTTATTATTTTTTTTTTCAGATTACCATCTTCACTAGGTAGAATGCCCCACTAGCATCAAGCCTATTCAATACTCTGACAAGTTTACCTAGTCATACCACATGTTGGTACCCACTGCCAGCAAACCTGTTTAGTATCCCGACAGGTTAGCCTCTTACACCCTCAAAGACTAGCCCTCCATCTTTTAAGATTTTTATTATAATATTTCTTTGTGCAAGAAGATGGGGGGACAACATTGAAAACAAATTTTTTATTTCTTTCAATTGGGATGGTATTTATGTTAGAGCATGAATTTCCTTTATATATTCCTTAGTATTTTTTTTTATGTAAGGGGTACTTAAGAGGACGTAGCCTATATAAATATATGATATAATTAATCATTTTTAGTGTGTAGTGGATGGTATCACTGGGAAAGAACAGAAAGGTATATTTAGGCTCAACTCCCTTTCTTCTTCTTTTTTAAGTTATTGTGATGTTTCCATGACTAACTGCTAATCAAACCTCCTTGTTACTTGTTAATAAAGATACTTTACTCACTTACTTAGGATTCTTGGGGAAACTGTACAAGTGACCTCTAATCTTGATGGTTATGGTGCCACTTCCTTATATAGTGGTAAAGGTTTTTAAGAGCAGATTCTATTTAAGATGCCTTGAGAGAAAAAAAGAGATGAAAATATTTGAAAAAATATGGCTAATTACATAAAGTCATTATTCATTTGATGCTTAGCAAACAACAAGCTTCAAATATAAAAATATTTTGAAGAAACACCCTTCCTTTAAATCTCCTTGAAACTTTCTACTCCTGGTGAAATAAATACCTACAGAAATCTCTAGAATTGTTTTTCAAAAACCACACTCTAAAATATCAAAGAGTAATGAGATCAATGAGATCAAGTCACTGGAACATGTATCTCATAGTTCTTTTATTAAAATAAAATGTAAATTGATGATGCATTAGAATTTAAGATAAACTAACAACATGCAACTTTTATTTATTATCCTACCCTACCTAAAAATAAAGGAAAATATTTATTCAAGTGCAAGAAATTTTCCAATGTAACCATGTGCGAAGCAAGATAAGAAACATACTCATATCCACATATAGAAAAGTTACTGCAGTGATTACCTGGATATGAAGAACCAACCAACCTGCTTGTTTTGGCATCCGAATCTGTTGAAGAAGATAATAGTATTGTGGCTTGATGACCTCTTGAAGCTAAATTTCAATGTAATCTTGATGTTCATCAACAATAATTTCTATGCTCTCCTTCATCATGTTATGCAGATCCTCTTCTTCTGGATGATTCATTTATAAATTACATAAAGTATATGTTGAGATGGATGTTGAGAAGTCCTTAATCTCAGGTCTTAATGATTTCTCTCCATTGGATGTAGTCCATAATTTTTCAACTTCCTTCGCATTTTGGCAAGGAAAATAATTTTGTAGCTCATAGGACCTTAATTATTCTAATATTTTCAAAGAGGTAGACAAGTTCTTGGATATTGTCAAGATGTGTTCTTCCTAAGAAGAAAAGATCCCAGCTATTGCTAGGATTTGAGAGAGTTATTCCAAATTAATGGTCACCTTCGAATTCATTTTCCTGGTGGTGGTAAGAAAACAAAGGTTGTGTTGTTTGGTTCTGTTGAGGCCTTGAGTGGTCTTGCCTCTTGTCCAACTATTACTGATGCTTCAAATTTTTTGTCTATACTGCTCCCTACCTCAGTCTCTTCAAAGCCTGATTTATCCCTTTGGATTGAGCTATTTCTTAATTTTTGGTATTGGTCTGCGGAGTTTATGAGTGGATTGTTCCTTCCACCAAAAAGGTCAGAAGGAACCTTGGTTGAAAGGTATAATTTAGATTTAATGTATCTACCTTTTGGGTCCCTAGGTCTATTCATGAAAGTAAACAAAAACAAAAAGAAAAACTACCATTGGGTTTGGGGGAACCTACTATAGTAGATGCACAAGATCTTACCTCTTTTCTTAAATTTCCCCTTCCACCAAACTAATGATAAGGTTTAGAAATGATATAATTCCTACCTTGAGACAACTCCCCGACAACAATGCCAAAAATGATGGGTGTTCTATATGCACTAAAAAAACACTAAAAACCCTCAATTAAATTGTCAACCCTGGGTAAGTAAATTTAGAGTTGTAGCACTATATGTCCCAAGGCAGAAAGGCTAGAGGTAGTATAGTCTAACTAAAGAAATGGGCTATCTAAGAACTAATCTATTCAATAAAAGGCTATTAATTATCAAACCCTATCAAGAAACTTAAATTATTTACCCTTAGTAACTTTTGAAAAAAGGATCGATGGATTTTCCTAGGAAAGAAAATGGAAACTCTACTTAAATCAAGTTAACTTAATCATGACAATAAGCAAAAGCGAACTATCTATTTAATCTATATAATGAGCAATAACAACAACAAACTACTTTAATTAACCTACTCAAATTCAATAAGCAACAACAATTAAGCAAATGAACAAGCAAACAACTATCATATTAAAGAAAGTAAATAAGAAAGAAACTACCCTATCAAAGAAAGTAAACAAACAATCAATCAACTAACTAACCTATGATGACTTCTACAACAAGTTAACTAATCAAAATTACTCAACAAGTAATTAATCAAACTAATAAGCAAGTGAACTCTATTCTTAGTTTAAAATTCATGATTACTTCTAATTTACGAAAGGAAATAATAATATACTAAATTCAAAGCATCATGAAAATAAAAGTAATCAACAACTACTCTTTAATCTACGATAAGAAACCATTCTTTAATCTACCAAAGAAAATAGATTGTTCTCTAATCTACAAAAGAAAGGAAACTCAAATATAGTGTTGATGGTTATGTCTCTGGTGTCGTATGATATCACGATGGCATTTAACAATTAATGATAACTCAAGAGGGATAAAATCAATATTGATTTCTATAGAAAAGTGAAAAGTATGAATTAGACAATCTAATGAGAACTTCACCATTATAGAAGAAACATCAACTACCCTGCAAATCCATGTGATTCTTCAATCCATGCATTAGTCATCAACAATATGAAAACACTATTCTATTTAATTCAATTGCATTCTATGATAATGTAGGAAATTCATACTACTAGAGATTAAGAACTTAATTCAAAAGAAAACTTCAAATTGAAATTTCAATCTAGATCTAAAATGGAAATTGCATAAATTAAATTAAACTAATCGTATTTTAACAATTTAAATTGCAAAGGGAAATACTCATAAAACATAAATCAAATCCTATTTATATTTCAAAATATAACAAGATAAGAAAACTAAGAACTAACTGACCAAACTAGATAAGCAAATTGAAAACTAAATTCAAATCTAACAACTAATCATCCATCGAAACCTTGCCAAAGAAACCATTAGCTAATTACTATGTTTTAACTTTGTTTTAAATTGTATTTTAACAAGCATAAATTCTATCTATCATCTAATCAAACAGGGGTTATTGTCTTAAGTTTAAGCTTGTTTCCTATTTAATTAAAGAGACATGGCATATTAACACTATCCTTCATAAGAAACCTGCAATAAGAAACTAAAACAGTTAAACTATAAACAGTAATTACACAGTAAGTAAGAATGATAAAAACACATGTATAGGAAATAAAAGAAATAACAATTACACTACTCGAATTCACAAGAAAACTAACTAAATATTCACCCAGGCCACTTGTGGGCCCCCTAGTACGTCATGGATACTCCTCAATGGTGAATCATGAGCTCACACAACATGATTTCAGCATTTAAATTAAAAAACACAGTTTACACAAGTTTATGAAAATGTCTTGAAACAACAAAAACAATGCTATCTTTTGAACTTAACAATCCCTAGATTAGCTATTTGTCTGACCACTGTTATGGTATTTATAGAGGTTACAAGTTGAGAGGTTGACCATTGGAAGGGTCGACCTCCTCTAAAAATAGTAAATTACAATCCGTGTGTCTTAACCGATGGTGGCTTCTAGAAACAAAGCAAGCCAATAAATGCCCAGCATAAGAACCCAATCCAAGTTGTCAGAAGCTAAGTAGCTGGAGGCCACAATCATAAGAAAAACCTATGTCTCTAATTTTCCCATCACTGGCCGATGATATGATAACCTCCAACTCACCCATGATTTTAGTGCAGGATGGAGTGTTGGATGAAGTGTTGGATGGAGTACCAAATGCCGAATTGAAAACCACGAATGGATCTCATTCCATTCAGAATTTCAGGAAACAAACCACAATGTACCTAATTGGGAATATTATGCACAAAAACCATGTGCCCTATTTTTCAGATTCCACTTCATGCTCTCAAAAATTAAGATTTAAGTTAG
>JZKD02S1654350.1:114710-131789 GCA_000966675.3 Picea glauca | reverse complement strand
TATATAGGTAATACATAAGTATGTATATATATAATTCATAGTGTCCATATTGTCTCGTATTCCTTCTCATTCAATGTTATACGAGAGAGGAAGTCTGAGCTAAGTGATATGATTTTCTGAAATTTAATTACAGAGATACACATAAAATTACATATATGTATAGATTTAATTCAAATCCAATGATACATAGATAGTTCCGTCTAGAAATTTAATTACAGGAATAAGCATAAACCTGTAGATAGATATATTTTGAGTTTATTCATGCATGGATAATTCGGCCTAGAAATTTACTTATAGAAGGAACATTTCAAAAATTTGGTCACTCATACCCTTTCAATGAACAAAAGGAATTGTAGCATTCGTTCGAAATTTAAAACAATAGAAAGAGGAGTTACCCAACTACATTCTCTTGAGGTATTTGGTCATCTGTTATAAACTTCACACAAACGAACATATTACATCCATGGAAAATATTTCACTTTATCACTAACAGATGCATTACATCAGATATATATATATATATATATATATATATATATATATATAATCATTCAAACAGAGAAGGAAAAGATTAACATATCTGAACTAGCTCGTGGGAAGACAAAGGGAACAACCACGTTCCTACCAATCATAAAATAGGACAGCCAAATTAGTTTTCATGTTCACCCCCTAGCCTGACCATGAATCCATGAGGGAAAACTTGGAAATTCCTCTTCAACAATGTCTTCCTCTATCAGTAGTCTTCTTATTTCCTCACACTCAACAATTAGTCCTCATAAGAGAAAGTATTCAGTATTTCTTTCCCCGGCATACTAGGAAGCGTCCTGCCTCCTCACATATGCTATATATCCAAAAAATATTTTTTCCTAGGTCTCTTCCCTCCCTTGGGAATTTTTGCAGCTTTCTAAATCCCTAATTTTCAGGGGCTGCCAATGGCCAAATCCATGATTTACAGCTTGTAACAATCATCCCTGAGGTAGTTCCAACATGTTCCCCACTCATGGAGTCATGGTTAGTTGATTTTAGCATGGTTGTTCCATTTGTCCTCCTGCAATAACTATAGAATATTCTATTTTCATACAAGTGTCATAGTCAAATAGTTATTTGGGTCAAATCAGATCGTTTCCCAACAGTCATAATAATTAATTACAATTTACCAAATTCAAAATTCAAAATTGCCATAAATGGAAAAAAAATTCCAAATTCGAATTTCCCAAAAACGAAATAATTTTCCTAACAATTTTTTGAATTCAAAATAAATTTATTTTGGGGGATGTCACATCCTTTCCCCCTTCAATAAAACATTATCCTCAGTGTTCGTTCCTTTCTTGGAACAAAATCGGATGATATTTTTGCAAATCTCTCTCTCACTCCCAAGTGGCCTTCTCAGGACTAAAGTGTTTCCATTGCACCTTTACCTGAGTGACGAATTTGTTCCGAAGTGCTATTTGTCTCCGGTCCAAAATGCACAGGGTTCCACCTAGAAATCATCTTCTGGTTCCACCTACACCAAGTTCCAATCGATCATGTGAGTAGGGTCATGAACATACTTTTTCAACAAAGAGACATGAAATATGTTATGAATTTTTATATTAGTTGGAAGTGCAAGTTGGTATGCTACGGGTCCAATTCCAGCTACTATCTCGAAGGGTCCACAATAACTGGGTGCCAACTTGGTACAATTACCTAGCTTTAGTGAAATCTTCCGAGATTTGACCTTTAAGTACACATGATCTCCCACTTGAAACTCCAAGTGCCTTCTTCTTTGGTCTGCATAAATTTTTGTCTGTCCTGTGCCTCCTTTAGGTTCTGTTGTACCTTTCTTACTGTACTTTCCATTTCTTGGAGAATCTCTGGCCCAACCATCATTCTGTCAACTGGGTCAACCCAACTAATTGGTGTTGTACACTACCTCGAAGGGGCTCATTTTAGCCAAAGTTTGGGACACATTCTTATATGCAAATTCTACCAAGTTTAGGTAGTCTTCCCACTTGCTTGGTTTTATTCTTACGTACATGCAGAGCATATCCTCTATGATTTGGTTTGTCCTCTCAGTATTTCCATTTGTTTATGGATGATAACTCGTACTGAAATTCAAATTTGTATTTAGCCCTGCAAACAATTCTTTCCAAAAATCGAATGTGAATTTTACGTCTCTATTCGAAATCACCATTTTAGAAATACCATCCAGTCTAAAAATTTCTTTCATAAATATTTCAATGATGTTTATAGATTTAAAAGTAGACTTTACAGGAACAAAGTCTGAAGACTTACTGATTTTATCGATTACAACCATAATATAATCATTTTGTTTCTGAGTTTTAGGCAAACCAGTAATAAAGTATAGCGATATGATCTCCCATTTCCATTCCGGTACTAGTAATGGTTGTAATAGGCCGGCTAGATGCTGGTGTTCAGCCTTTACCTACTGACAATCTTGGCACCTAGCCAAGTATTCTGTTGTTTCACCCTTCATATTAGGACAATAAAATAATTTCCTAAGTGTTGTTATCATTTTCTGGTATCTTGGATGACCAAAATACGGTTTCTTATGCACTTCATCCAAAACTGTTATCTTTAACACTACCGAATCTTGTATGTAAAGTCTGTTTTTAAATTGTAATAGTCCATTTTTATCGATACTCAGATCTGGTTTGTCTGAGTTTACTGTAGTGTTTTTTACTTCTACCACTATCTTAGTGTAATTTTCATCATTAATACCTTTCGTCCTTATTCTCATGTCCAGATCACTTTCCACCTTATTGAAATTTATTTCAAATAACCGATGGACTCTTCTTCTTAAAGAATTTGCTACCTTATTTTCCTTACCCTTGATATGTCTTACCTCAAATTCAAATTTTCTCAAGAAGGCTAGCCACCTTGCTTTCCTTACATTAAGGTCTGGCTGGCTAAATAGATATGTCACACCGATGTTATCTGTCAATAGTAGATTTTTTTTTCCCATTATGTAGTGTCGCAACATTTTTAAGGCGTGTATTACAACTACTAATTCTAAGTCACGAGTGACATAGTTTCCCTCATACTCCTTTAATTTCTGGGAATCATAAAAAATAACGTGTCCTTCTTGAGTTAGGAAACAACCTAGTCCTTCTTTACTCGCATCAACACATATGGTAAAGTCTTTATCTAAGTTTGTTAAATTTAAAATGGGTGAAGTTATCAATAATTCCTTCAACTTGTTAAAACTATCTTGGCATTTTTGTGACCAATTAAACATGGTACCTTTCTTTTATAATGATGTGATGGGGTTGGCTATTTTGGAAAACCCCTCTATAAATCTGTGATAATATCTAGTGATTCCCATGAATTAACGGATATCCGCTACATCCTTAGGTACCGACCATTCCATGATGGCTCTTATTTTCTCAGGGTCGACTGCAATGCCTTCTGCAGAAATTACATGTCCTAGGTACTGTATTTTATTTTGATAAAAATCACACTTATCGAATTTGGCGTATAGTTTGTGCCTCCTCAAAGTTTGCAAAACTATTCTTAAGTGTTCTTCGTGTTCTTCTTTTGTTTTAGAATAAACCAGAATATCGTTGATAAATACCGGTACAAACTTGTCCAAGTATTGACTAAAAATATTATTCATTAGACACATAAACGTGGCTAGTGCGTTAGTGAGTCTGAAAGGTATAAGTACGAATTTGTAATGTCCATATCTTGTTTGAAAAGTTTTTTTTATTATGTCCACATCTTTTATCCTAACTTGGTGATAACCGAATCATAAATCCAACTTCAAAAAGATCTTCCCCCCACCTACTTGATCGAAAAAATCATTTGTCCTAGGTAAGGGGTACATTTTATTAATAGTCATATTGTTCAATTGTCTATAATCGATACATAGTCTTAGAGTACCGTCTTTATTTTTCACAAGGAGGACTAGTGCTCCCCATGGTGAAACACTCAGTCTGATATATTCTTTGTCCAATAATTCCTGCAGTTGAATTTTTAGTTCTGTCAATGGCGGCAAACTCATTCGATAAGGTGCTTTAGAGATAGGGGTTGAACTAGGTAACAGGTCTATGGAGAACTCTATTTCCTTTCTAGGGGTTAATTCAGGTATTTCAACAAAAAACACGTCTCTGAATTCTCGTAGAACAACAGAGTCTTCCAAGTTGGGATTATCTTATTTTTATAACAGATTAGTTATTTGGATGGTGTAAACTTGACAACCCTTTATCATGCATTTCTTGAATTGCATTTTTGTGATTTGTCTAACTGATATTGGTTTTGGTATACCTTGGGCTATTCTAGTAGTGTCATAATCGTCTTTATACCTAAGTGTCTTTGCATAACAATATAGAATTTCTTTGTTCTTTTCCAACCAATCCATGACGATAATCACATCATAAGATACTAGTGGTAGAATGTTCATATTTATTCTTATGATTTGACCATCTAAACTGAAATCAAAATCAGAAATAAAGTCAACCACTTTCCTTTTAGTTCTTGTTGCTAGTTGTACCAACCTTGATTTTACATGTTTCATTTTCTTAAGTTTATTTGACTCTACCACACTAGGAGTGATATAAATTAACGTAACTTCGTGATCAATCAAAACATAAATTTGTGTGTTATTGATTTTACCTTCGATTTTCAGCACAGAGGATTGGTGGTCAGCTTGTCGGCCATCAACAAATGCATTTATCTGATGCAGGCTTCTTCCCACATCACCCACTGTCGAGGCTTCCAGCAAATTATGAACAACAATTTTGTTTTTTTTTTTAAACGTGGACAGTTCCTCCTTAGATGAGGTTCTCCACATTCCCAACAATTTAATGGTTCGCGGGGACTGTCCCAAAACTTCTTTGTTCCTAGATTTACTATTTTATCGTTGCTTTGTGTACTTGGATTATTGGAGTGAAAATCTTTTCTAGGAAATATTTTTGATGTATTCCGATAAAGAGTTGGTCGGTATCCCGATATTGTTTCTTATCCTTCCAAGCTTTCGGAAACTCTTCCCCCTGTTTGTACTGGTCGTAGCACGTTCATTCTTTCTTAAATACTTCACTCAAGGACTTGGGTTTGTCAAACTCAATTATGTCCCTTTAAGACTGTGGTAAACAACTTAGGAACCGCTGAATTTTTACCTTGTCCTCCCGGATATAAGGTACAAACCTTAGCAATTCGAGGAATTTGTTTATAAGATCCTCCATTGTCATCTGAACAAGTCGTAAATCATAAAAAAAAAATTTTTTCCTTTCATAGTAGATTTCAAATAGGTACTTTTTCTTGAAATATTTCTTAAAGCTAGACCATTCCATCTGTTTCTCTTTTAAGCCCTCAACCAATTTCAGATGTTGCCACCAAATGATGAATTTTCCTTTCAGATTGTAAATGGCCATTCTGACCTTCATATTGTTGGAATAGTTGTATATCTGGAAATATTTTTTTATGTCTAATAATCATGCTTCAACTTCCTCTCATGTTCTGGATTCTCCATCAGAGGTAGCTGGTTTAATTTTCTTAAATTCTCCTTCAAGGTGGTCTAATTGTTTTCTTTTTTTGTATTCTTTTGTTTTGTCCTCAGTTGAAGGTGTACGTTCAAACAAACTATCTCCATTTTCTACTTCAGGCCTAGAATTCTTGGAGGCCCTTTTGCTGACCTCTTCTTCATTGTTATCGTCCTTTGGGATTTTCTTTGTCACTATACTATGCAACATAACTTCATTTATTTCCTGCTGCTCCTGTTGTGCTTTCTTCAATTTCTTATTGTCAGCTTTGAAAACCTGCAGCTCAACAATGAGATTCCTCATCGTTTCTAGAACTTCAGTTGGTGATATTTCGTCACTATTCTGTCTCTGATTTTTAGGAAGTTTTTTTTCAAGATTCCCATGAAGTCTGATTTCTGCATCATCCTGTGCTTCCATGATTAACATAAAAAATAAAAGGGTTTTATGTTTGCAACAATAAAGGTTTATTAGTTTTAGATAAACAGAATTATATGCTAAGTAAATCACATGGCCCTGTTCAAGGTCCAAGTGATGTAACCTTCACTCTGATACCATATGTAATGAACCTCAATTTCGTCAACAAAAAAAAAAATCTTCTAAGGGTCATTAAGCTCTAAACCTGTAAAATAGATTTATAATAAGAGAAATATCCTTTTATTCCTATTGTTAAACTGATATACCCCATGTATTCAATTTCTCTTTCCTAACATTACAGACCCATAATCTGGCATTTGCTTTTCAACTTTTGTTTAAGTCATACTAGCTTTGGTAAGCAGTTATAAGTTTATACTTCGTAATAAAATGGAAAATAAACATAGGCCTAGGACTTAGGACCATAGCCTCTTCTTTAAAATATACTTCCATATACGCGTAAAAGCCTAAACTCGAAGACCCCGAATAAACTTTATATGCATAGTAATGGTAGTCGAGATTAATTGCTTTATCGTTAGATTTAGTTGGTTTCCTTTTTCATGGATGTCCAAGGACTTCGATGGATTCCTCAAAAATTCTTTGGTTAACTGAGAGTCTTTCCATCACATTGCAACCTAACAATATTCCTAGTTAGAAACAAACCCTAAGGTAGAAATTGATTAAACCTGACTGGATTTAAGCGAAGTCTAACTACCAGTGTTAACTGGACTAGTAGTAGCTAGAGGTTGATATTTTCCAAAATGTAGGTTTCAAGGAGACCCATCCTTGTCCTCATAAATAAATTAAATATGATAGGAGGTGTTGACAGTATGGAGTTAAAATCTGACTGGCCATTAATGGAGGTGGATGAGGAACGAGAGAAAACCCTGTACCCTCATCCAACCCAAGCATGCCAAATCACTCATGTCACATGGCGCGTTTCCTGTTGTACCCACTTCATTCAATATGTGTTGGGTTTGTGTTTTAGGGTAACAACATTTGTTCATTGTCATTTTTATGCAATCCTTTTCCGATATGGGCTTTGTGTTTCCCCATTGTTTTCTTGACTTCACTCTGCATGGGGAGTATGGTGGCTTGGAGTGCCTCACGGGACTATTCCTGCTATTGGTAACTAGCCATTCTATTGTATAATTTTTATTCAGGCGTTCTACAAGTTCTTTTTCATCTTTTTACAGCTTTTTGTTCTTTGTGTTCTCTTCCAATGCGTTACACGCAGGTAGTGTCTTGCCCGTAGGTCCTTTTTTCTAATCTCCTCCTACACTCATTGTTCTCATTTGTTGAATTTTTCTCTATACTATCCCATACTGTGCTTCGTCGAGATTTTGGTCGGAAGTTTGTTTTGGTTAGGATCTTGTATGTGCCTATATCCTATACCTATTTCATGACACAAGAATATCTCTGGAAAGCCGTTTTCTATCCTGGTTGAGTATATGGAAAAAAAAGAGTTTTACTTTGGTTTCTCTGTTTTCCCAAACTACTCGACAACGAGACGTATTACAAATGCACGCGCGTCTGGTGTTTTCGGCATCGTATTGACCCTTCATTCTCTTTCCTAAACTTATTCATATAGTGCTATATAGATTATTGGTATTGTTTGTTTTCCCTTTATATATTTTGAATTAAGCATTGTGTTTATGCTTATCATGCGACTTATATATGTAATGAGCATTCATGTATTTGTTCTCTATACTATTTTCTTTGATTAATCACTGATTCTTGTCACTAATGGTGGGCCCCTTTGATTTGCAAGGGTACCCATCAGAGATATTTGGGATCCTCTTCCCCTTTCGGTCTAGACAGTATGCGGTTTGTCACAACAAAGAAGGGTGTCAAATCCCTCCAGCTAATGTTAAGTGTTACTTCAGTTATTCCTTTCTATTTTTATTTAATCCTCTTATTTTTGTTGGACAAGTTGTAAAGGTTTTGTCACAATATGTGAAAGGGTTTTCGGCCATGCGAATACATGGAGGAAAACCTTCATCATCTACTTAAGAGGTATCTGGGTTACATTCTACTCTTTCAAGAAGCTTAGGCAACTCAAGACAGAAAGAAAAGAGATTAATCGTTTTTATGTTGGATGTTACCTCTGTTATTTATTTTCACAGGTCAATAGAAGGGTCAATTTTAAAACTGTAGGCTTGTCCGAAAGGGATCAAGTCGGATTTATTTTACTATGTCCTAACTAGACATTATTGGAATGGAAAGACGACTTACAATTTTCTTCTTTCCATCCTGGAGTTAATTGATATCACGACTAAAGTGTTACTTATACTTTTCGTTCCTGTAGATTTACTTTCAATCTTTATAATCGTATGTCCTGAGAAAAATAAGAGCACTGGGTGTATAAATTTTTGGTATTTATAGTTATAACATTTTAACCTGAACTTGTAATAGACTACTTATTTCATTCCAAAGTGTATTCAATATTGTTCTTAATTTACATTACTTCTGTGAATACAAATTGTCTGAAGCTATACTATTTCCGATCACAGTTGGTATTGACTAGATTTGCGCACTAGGTAATTAGACAGGTCTGGGTCTTAGAGTTTACGATTCTGTCAATTATATCTGAATCATCTTTCTTTATACAAATGTAATCATATATATGTTGCCATTATTTGATGGTACAGTGGGGTGTTATATAACTGTTAGGTATTTCCGTCTACATTTCTTAAAAAATGTGTGCAACACTTTATAATGGTACAATGTCTTACTATGTAATCTATGGTAGTGCTTTGTGTCAAAAGAAGAAAAAAAATATGTATATTCAAACTGTTTCCATATGGTTCATTCTATTCTATAGCTCCTTGATTATCGTATTTTCTCCCTTACTTTCACTTTGTGAAGTAGCAAGTGTATGATTAGAAATCCAATTCCATATAATATGTTCTGTAATACTTCATCTATTGTTCCCTTATTCAATTTTATTTGGTATTGTAACGAGATTAAGGAGGGGTTTCAGACTCTCCTATCAGTATTTACTTTATACGAAAGTAGTTGGATGCCTACTGGAATAATTTGTTTGCTTACATAATATGACAACAAATCTTTGTATAAGTGAGTTTTTTGATTGCAGACATTTAATCTGTGTTTAAACAATAGTGCTTGTGCAAGGCACCAACTGCAAATAGACCTATATATATCCATATATATATAAATATTTACGTAATACATATATACATACATATATATATATATATATATATATATATATATATATATATATATATATATAATTCGTAGGGTCCATATTGTCTTGTATTCCTTCCCATTCAATGTTATATGAGAGAGGAAGTCTCAGCTAAGTGATTGATTTTCTGAAATTTAATTACAGAGATACGCATAAAATTACATATATGTATAGATTTATTTCAAATCCAATGATACATAGATAGTTCCACCTAGAAATTTAATTACAGGAATAAACATACACCTGTAGATAGATCTGTTTCGAGTTTATTCATACATGGATAATTCTGCCTAGAAATTTACTTACTTAGGAACATTTCCAGAATTTGCTCATTCATACCCTTTCACTGAAAAAAAGGAATTGTAGCATTCATTCAAAATTTAAAACAACAGAAAGAAGAGTTACTCAACTACATTCTCTTAAGGTATTTGGTTATCTGATATAAACTTCACACAAATGAACAGATTAAATCCATGGAAAATATTTCACTTTAGCACTAACAGATGCATTACATCAGATACATATATAATAATACAAACAGAGAAGGAAAATATTAACATATCTAAACCAAGTCATGGGAAGACAAAGGGAACAACCACGTTTCTACCAACCGTATAACAGGGTAGCTAAATCACTTGTCTTATTCACCTCCTAGCTTGACCATGAATCTATGAGGGAAAACTTGAAATTTCCTCTTCAACAATGTCTTCCTCTGTTAGTAGTCTTCTTGCCTCACACTGAGCAATTAGTTCTCATAACAAAAAGTATTCAACAGTTATTTCCCCAACATACTAGGTAGCATCCTACCTCCTCACATATGCTATATATCCAAAAAATAGTTTTGCCTAGGTATTTTCCCTCCCTTGGGAATTTTCGCATCTTTCTAAATCCTTGATTTTCAGGGGCTACCAATGGCCAAATCCCTGATTTTCCACTTCTAACAATCATCCCTGATGTAGTTCCATCATGTTCCCCACTCATGGAGTCATGGTCAACTAATTTTAACATGGTTGTTCCATTTGTCCTCCTGCAATTATTATAAAATATTATGTTTTCATACAAGTGTCATAGTCAAATAGTTAGTTGGGTCAAATTATATCTCTGCCCAACAAGAATAATAATTAATTACAATTTACCAAATTCAAAATTCAGAATTTCCATAAATGGAAAAAAAATTCCAAATTCGAATTTACCAAAAACAGAATAATTTTCTGAAAAAAAAATTGAATTCAAAAATAATTTATTTTTGGGGATGTTACATATTTTTCCTCAAGATTTGTTATATTTTCTTTATCAATATGAAAAAATTCTTCACAATCGAAAGTCTTAAAAAAATAATAGTTTACCTTTTTACCTGTCTGTGCCTCCTCTGGAATTCTACCATCCAAATTGCTTGAAGGTCCTCTATTTATTAAGTAAACAATAGTATCTATAGCATATACCCATAATTTTAAGGGAAAACCAACATGAAATCTCATACTCGCGTTCTCCATGTCTTGTTCATCCTTTCTCACACACCATTTTCTTGTTGTGTTCTTGGAACTGTCTTCTCTTTAAGAATCCCATGGTATGAACAGTAATCATCAAACTCCTTGTTGCAATATTCACTTCCATTATATCATACACTACACTTCAACTATTTTCCTATCTCATTCTCAACCAAAGCTTTCCATTTCGTAAAAGCATAAAAAAAATCATATTTTTGTCGAATGAAATACACCGAAGTTTTTCTAGTTGCATCATCAATAAAAGTAACATAATAATGAGAGCCACCAAGGGAAGATACCTGAGTTGGTCCCCATACATTTGTACGCACAATATATAACCTTTCACTTTTCTTTTCTTTTATGAATCTGAGAAATATGACTCTCTTCTGTTTTCCATAAACACAATGCTCACAGAAGTCCAAATCAATTTGTTTAAGATCTGGAAAAAAATTTCTTTTTTGAAGTATTTGCATCCCCTTCTCACTCATGTGTTCAATACTGTGATGCTAGAGTGTTGTATCCACTCCTATAGAAGCTAAAGAGATAGAAGACTCAATATTACAGGTACCTAAATACAATGTACCTTCCTTCTGTCCTTTTTCTATCACCAATGATCCTTTGGTGACCTTCCACACCTTCTCGATAAATATGGATATACAACCTTCACTTTCCAACAGTCGTATTGAAATTATATTTTTCCTTAGATATAGAACATGTATTACCTCTTTTCACAATCATTGGTTTCCATTGCTTTGCTTTATTTTTAACTTTCCCATTCCAACAATTTTGCATGGTGCATCATCAACCAAATGAACCTGTCCAAAATCACCTTGAACATAATCTAGAAAATGTTTCTTATGGGGTGTGGGATGAAATGAAGCCCCTAAATCTACAACCCAAGACTCAGAAAGATTATCTACAGAAAGAATCAAAGCATCTTGTAACACATCACCTCTTACATTTGCTTCCTTATTTTTCTCCTAATGTCCATCTCTTTGTTTCTTTGGAGCTATGAAGTCTTTCTTCAGATGTCCTTTCTTCCCACAATTCTAGAATTCTATCTTTCCAAGTCTAGATTTGGATATTCCCTTCCTATAATTCCCATAGATCGCTGGGACCTTCCTCTATCCTTTTTTCTTCCCCTGTTCTCCATGTTCAACACAATACCTGATGTCTTACCTATAATTTTCCATCGCATTTTCTCACTAAGGATAACACCAAAAACATCATCAAATTTTAAAGTATTTGAACCAGAGACAGAGTTACTTACATTCATGACCAAGTTATTCCAACTTTATGGTAAAGAGCACAACATTAGAAGATCCCTAACCTCATCATCAAAGGAAACTTTTACAAAACTTAATTTATTAGTAACCGTATTAAATTCATTTAAATGATCTGCAACATATCCCCCTTCTAACATCTTCATATTAAATAATCTCTTCATTAGAAATACCTTATTGGATGCCAAGGATTTTTCATACAATTTAGTCAATGCATCCATCAAATCCTTCATTTTGTTTTCTTTCAAAATTCTGAAAGCCATCGATGCTGCCATGCTCAATCCTATCATTCCTAGAGCCTTTCTTTCAAGAATCTCAAATTCTCCATCCTTCATAGTCGTCGGCTTCTTTGATATTCCACCCAATGGTAGGAATAGATCCTTCTGATATAAATAATCTTCCATATTAATCTTCCATAACTGGTATTTTTAGCTGTTAAAGTTCTCGACCCTAAACTTTCTATCTTCCACCATTGCTCCCACTTGAACCATGAACCCTCTTTTCCTGTGAGTTTTCTTTCTCTCTGATACTAGTTGTTAGTAAAACAAGGATCACAGAGCAATAAAATAAAGAAAATGAGGAAATAAAACACAAAATATATGCAATATAATGGAGACATAGATATATGTGGTTCACCCAGTGTGGGCTACATCCACCAGAGAAATTGCCAGGTCCTTGGTTTATTTTTATCCAGCAAATGAAGGGATACAACCTACAACAAACCTGTTGTAACTTCCTCTTATTTCTCTCACAGTATCCTATCTCAGAATACAATATTTGCAATGATAATACGCACAATACATTTCCCTCATAAAAGAGGGTTGCCTTCTAGGGAAAAAAAACCTAACATAACTTCTACCGTCATATTTGCGACCTTATAATGAACGGTCCATATTTACAATGAAATTACAATATATATTTAAAAGGAAATTTTTCCTTCAGGGGCTTTTCACCTAAACCCCCACTAGGGCACGCTGTCCCCCGAACCCCCCAACCGGGGGGATAGCCCCTCCAGACATCACAGGGGGAGTAACCACCACTACACTTCCCTTTGAGGATGAGTGTACATTATTCTGGGGTGTAAAGTATTCATGAGTTATAAACTGTAACATCCCACTCTTGCCTGCCCTGAGAGAACGTATTCTTTGAGGACACTTTCTTGCAAGTGATCTAGATTATTATACTACTGGGAATTTGATTATGATTATGAGGTGTTATGGATTGATGGATTCTTGTTTTGTTGTAAACATAGTTACCAACTTAATGAGAACTGTGACCTCAAAACGAGAACTCTGGCCCAAAAACCCATGTTTTTGTATAAAAAACATCAAAATCAACCCCCAAATCAAAATGTGGTGCTACCAGTAGCACCATTTTTTAAAACGGGGTGAAAATTACAACATTTTTCAAACATGGGCTTCAAAACTTAGACAATAGCTCATAAAAACCTTAAAATCAACACCTAAAAACAAATAAGATGTTTTTGAATTTTTTTTTCTTTTCAAAACGTTAAATTTTGAGATCATTTTAAATCGTATTTTTATCACTTGGTACCATTAAAACCAAAACCTCAAAATCAACCATCAAATTGAAAAGTACTACTACCGGTAGCACCCATTTTAAAATTGGGTATGAAAATGACACATTTTTATAATGTGGTAAAAGAACTCATAATTACTATAAACAAAACCATAAAAGAAACCCTTAAATGTTTGCTTTTTAAATGTTATTATCATGCAAAACACAAGGTAATACATAATGTCATGAAAATATTACAATATACTTTAAAAATTCAACGTCACATCTTAATAATTTTTTACTTTTAATAATAAAACAGTAAATACAAGTTACATTGAATGAAACATAAATAATTTCTTAATTAGTATTGTTATATTGACCATATTCAAAACATATGAGCTAAYAAATTTTATGAGCTAACAAATTTGTGAAAAACTAAGAAAAATTAGAAATAGACTCATTGGATACGACATAAATTTATGAGCTAACTACATTATATTTCTTTTGGATAAGCTCATTGGATACCCAATACAATCTAGGTTGTATGAAAAATTAGGAATAGACTACTCCACTATCTCATCTCATTTCAATTTCAATAGATACAAGACGTTCACAGTAACGACACTTTCTCCACACTGCCTGTGGAACATTTTTTAACAAATAAATAATGTTTGAAGCAACTAGGAATAAATTTTACATTAATGCTTGATCGGAGGTCAACACTCCACGCTTTACTTCAATATCCAAGTAATATTTCTCATCTAAATGTGTGGGTGTCAAATCCAAGGGCATGATGGGATCAGAGTTCGAATTAGAATTTGGTTTTGGGCATTTGTCTTTAAGCGCCGAAGCCAATCGAGGATCCATACTGGGGTCGTGATGACCCGTTCCACTGAAATTGTAAAGCTTGTTTGCGCTGAATGGAGAACAATGCGAAACCCCGATAAAGTGCGCCCCTGCAAATTAATAAAATATTAAATTATATTAAAGCGGGGTTATGAGGACGAGAGCTCAATGAATCAAGTCTATATGGATCGTTATAATATTTAATTACTACTCTATATGGATGCTTATAATATTTAATTACTATCTACTTGATAGAGTGACCGTGTCTTCCTCAGACATATTTTTTGTAGCAAAATTTTGTGACCATTCACATTCCACATCAAACCTTCGACTCTAAAGTTTTAAATAAAATGCACACAGGATTTATATGCACACAAGCTAGGAAACACACAGGTTTTCATGTTGCGCACATAATTTTGTGCACTAAGAATATGAATGCAGGGTTACTTTACAACCTGACGCTGCCAGTAAAATCGAAAAATACCATTATCATGTCATATAGATAAAATATCATTTTGGTAATATTGTTTTGTCCTCTCAGAGTATTTTTGTCATGTACAACGTTTTCAACTTGGACTTTGGATTACTGGTGTATCTGGCTCTCGATCGAATGCGACTGCACCTATCCCTGCTTTCTTAGCCCTTATAGAAAAAGCATTTGCTCCCTTCTTTCTAACCCCAATCAATGGCGGGTACGGCTAGGGTCATCTCCTCTCTCCGTGTCCCCATCTCCACAGTTCGTGCTGGGCAATCAGTGGAATCAAAGGTTTTAGGTCGGGGCTCAAGGGGATGATATGGATTATAGTATTAATTACCCAGGTTTTCAAGCAACGAACCAAATTATATGCAGTTAGTTATGATGTAATCACATATCTCAGTCTTAAGATAGCTTTCTCTCTTTTTCCTAGATGTGTTTTTCAACCAAAATATATGTATATATCTCACGTTCAAATTATTTCATTATTAATATAATTATCTTGTTTTTGACTTTTCATGTTGTATCAAGTTTGTAAAGTCTCTTGTAATTATCATGTAAGCAATTTAATGGCATTATAAAAATTTTATCTTCAATAATGTGTCATATTTCTTCTTTTTAATGAAATCCAAAATCCTCTTTTAATGAAATTTTTAAAGTGGATGGACTATATTTATGGAATGACTTGCTAAAACTGAAGCCATTGGTGAGAACGATCAAAAAGTTTTACATGTTTGTGAATAGAATCTTTTAATGAGTTTTTTCACTCTGGTTGTCTCTTACCCTTAGCCGCTGTAATCGGACCATTTTCATTTGTGCCATTTCGATTTATCTTTAATCAATCCTCTTCTTTAAACATAACGTTTCTATATATCCATCTAGCATATATCCATTTGTAGTCTTTGGATCATTTCTTGAAGAGATTAAGGGATTATTAGATTAAAAAGGACCTGGGCCAGGCCCGCGGGGGGCTGGGGTGATGTCGGGTATCGCCTCAGCACCCCCGCGGGCCTGGCCCAGGTCCCGTGGGCGCTAGACAAAATCATGCAAAATAAGCTGCTCATCATGCAAAATAAGTTACTCATCATGCAAAATATCTTCATGTTGAATCCGCCCATAGCACACCGGCTCCCACCGAATCAACTCATGTAAGAACAACGTTCATTGTTCTTGCATGAGTTGATTCGGCGAGAGCCGGTGTGCTATGGGCGGATTCGACATGAAGATATTTTGCATGATGAATAACTTATTTTGCATGATGAGCAGCTTATTTTGCATGAGTTTGTCTAGCGCCCAGGTCCGGTGGGCGTTGTTCTTATGTTTCTCCAATGGACCACTCCCTGGCCAACTAATAAGCCTAAGCTCGCCAACTGAACCACCTCCCCTATTTGACGTGGATATGTTCAGACCCTAGGTGGATTAATGTTGTCAATAGTATGTTTCACAAAACATTAATCTTATTCTTACTTACTGAAACTCCTTCGCTTTTGGCTCTTCTCGGGAAGGGTTGGTTTGCTTGGGTAGCTCAATTCCAAAGTGTAGTTGAAGCACCTTTTTGGGGCTAGGCATAAAAGCTTTCGGGGAATAGGAATAGCGAATGCAGGCACAAGAGAAAGGGTAATTTACCTTCTGGGATGAATTCTGACAGCTCTTGCCAGGACGTTTTCTGGCCTTGATTCATTTCATCCTTATTATGGAATAAAAATACCTATCAGAGAAGAAACAACAACCACAGCTCGAGATAGAGCCCCTGACCTCCCAGGTAAGCGTCTCTACTTTACAGACCTTTTTGAAAATAGAGAGGGGTCGGGGCCGATATTTTATATCAAATCATTTCAAACTACTACATCATAACTACTACATCCTGCACGCAACTTAAATAAAGGTAAAGGCTGGCCCGGAGATTGGGAAAAATTGGAGATGAAATGTTGTGATGATCGTGAATCGCTGATGCAATGTGTGATCATTTCTTGTTTTATCAATATTGTTCATTAGTTGCGTTCGAGTCCTTCGCTGCTGGTTGATTTAATCCATCATGTCCTTGCTGGATAAAAGGGCACCCACGGGACCTGGGCCAGGCCTGCGGGGGGGCTGAGGCGATGTCAGGCATCACCTCAGCCCCCCCGCGGGCCTGGCCCAGGTCCCGTGGGCTCTAGACAAACTATAGAATTTAGAAAGAGGAAAAGTGATATAGTTCTATCTTAATAATTACATGAAACGAGGAGCCCCTGACCCAAGACCCCGATTCTACCAGCCTTATATCACCTTTTATATATAGAAACACCCAAGCTCCTTTAATACCGATCAACACACAAATACGAGCAACAACCCAACCAACACTTTGAACCACCGCCATCAATTTACTCTT
>JZKD02S1654350.1:80106-113163 GCA_000966675.3 Picea glauca | reverse complement strand
TTTTTATGATATATGGCTATAAAATGTGTATTTTTTTTATAAGTATTTAAAATTAGTGTTATTTAACTACAATGTTTTTTTATTTATTGAAGTAAAGGTAAACAATGCGTTAAAAATGATGTTTTTCACTATATTTAAAAAGTATGGAACAATAAATTAATTAAGGAGACAAAATTCTATGAAAAATCGTAACTTCGAAAAAGTAAATGGTAAAAAACATTTTTAAGATTGAAAGAAGCATGAAAAAAAGACTAAAAACAGAGTTGAATAAAAACAAAATATACATATATTTAGAAAAAATTGAAAATAGATGAAAAATGAGCATTTAAAAAAAATGTGGAAACATTAGGGATCGAAAAATTGAAAAAATCAAAAATCATCTAAAAGCGGAGAGGGTGTGCTACCGGTAGCACCATTTTTAAAAACAAGGTAAAAAATTGGAGCCCCCCAAAAATGAGAACTCTGGAGAGTTCTCAGTAAGTTGGTAACTATGTTTGTATTGACATAGATAGGTGTTATTCACATGGTTTTCCTAAGTGTGTAGGATTTTGGACCTTGAGTATGCAGAGGCATTGATGAAACCCCCTGGACTCTAGATCGAGTCAGGGAGTGGACTATTGGGGGTTTGATTGTTGTATATATGACACTTATGCATCTGATTAGATGATATGATTATGGATACTATATCTGGCATGATTTGTTGATGATGCAGGCTAATGATAGCTTATCAACCAAATTCACATGTGGAGTAGAGCAGTCACACACGACTACCAGAGGCGTTGAGGGAGAGGTGTGGACAACAACCCTACCACAACCTACTAGCACTCCTATCATGTCTCAAACTGTAGGTTAACGACTACCTAGTTCGAGAAGACTCACAATGACATGAGGGTCGACTATGATAGTCACTCATGATGATTGTAAGGGGAACGCAATAAGGCAGGGGACTTATTCCTTAGAGGCCCTTAGTCTCCCACACGATCACCTGGCAGAGTATTCACTCTGGGGGTTTTGATGTCTACCAAGTCAGTCCAAAGGTGACTGGCACCCTTGGAGAACGTAGTGTGTCCTAAAGGGCACGTCGTGCAAGGGAAACATAATGGGGCGAGTGGCACCCTTGGAACACCTAGTGCGTCCTGAAGGGCATGTCGCATTGCTAATTAACAAATGAATGAACCTAGTTGGCCTTAGAACGACTAATGTTATGAGAAAGATTTAAAGCAATTTCCCTAATAAAATGTCGCCCATCCCAGGAAAATAAAGTCTAGGTCTAAGTGATACTTGTGATAATATATATATATATATATATATATATATATCCATTCATATAAAAAAAATTATAAATAAATAATAATGATAATCATCATTAATCATGTGACCAGAAGGGGGTAAGTAATTCAATTAATTTTTAAAATCTTTTGGGGGATAAAATTTAAAAGGGGAAAAAAGGTAAATAATTGTTTTATCATAGATGCTAATTAAAAGATTATTGATTAAAGAGGAAAAGGGGACAAAGTTAATTTTCTACACCTGCCAATTTGAGTTTTAAATAAAAAGGGAAAGAGGGAAATTTAAAAGAATTAGGAAGCCAAGAGAAAATGGAAAACCTAAAAAGTAAGGGGAAACACAAGGAAAAAATAGAAAGACTAACTTAGTAAGGTATCTAGCATTTAATAACTTTCTAAATTAAACTCCACTAGTAAATTAGAAGGGGGTAAGTCATTAAAATGTGTAAGTGAATATGGGGAGACCTAGGAGCGATTCTAGGAATGTTTTTAGGTGGGTGAGGGAAATAGGAGTAATTTAACTAATTAATGAAATTAATTTATGGTGCAGTGAAGGGAATGGGTGACACTTGTACGAGGAGGATTTTTTATGAATTAAATTATTAAACAATAAATTAAATGGGAATTTGGGAAATTAAATGACTTAGAAACTCTATATAAAGGAGGGAGGAGGAGGATGATGGATCTCTTATGTTATGCATAACGTTACGCTGTAGAATTTTAGACTTGACTGACTTAGCTTGTGGGAGTTGGGATACCCATCTCGGTGAGGAGTGATAGCTCGGCCTTGTGAGGCGAGCTGGGAGCTAGTTGTTCTCTAGTTTGGTGTGTGTGACCATTTTGTGGCTCGGGGGGCTAAGGGGGAAGAAGAGTACACCTAGCATTGGATGGGAGGTATCGGTGAAGTCTCATCGGTTGGCAAGAAGGAGTTGCACAGAGTGCACGGGTCAACAACTCAGAGTGGGCGACTTGGGCTACGATACGCTTCCTTTATTTTTGCATGCTAGATTATTAGTGTACTTTACGCTTTAAGTTATGTATTTTTAATTGGGTAAATAAAATATTTGACTTAGCACTTTAATTGATAACTGAATTTCCCCCATAGCCTTAAGTTCACTGTTGATGGATTCCCCTGGCTTTCGATTCCCTGCATGTTGTGACCGCCCTATGGTTTTATTGATTTGTGATGAGTTTGCACTTTGTATTTTTCCTTTTCCGCTAGCTCATCAGTCCTCGCCTGAGCAGTTAGCCATGAGCCGTATCGACATTCATCACTTCGGTGTTAATAGACCTATAGATCCTAACGCCCTGTTTTTTTGTGTGTGGATGATGAGTGAAGCATGCTTCTGCCCAATCATTTCCCCTTGTGATTTTTCTTGGATGATTGATGGTCACTGCACCTTCTGGTGATTGAGTACCTATGCGTCTGATTGCCTAAACTCTGAAAACACTTGCACCTCCTTGAA
This sequence comes from Picea glauca, assembly GCA_000966675.3. Lineage (NCBI taxonomy): Eukaryota > Viridiplantae > Streptophyta > Pinopsida > Pinales > Pinaceae > Picea > Picea glauca. The sequence continues at coordinate 110,411 of JZKD02S1654350.1, read as the reverse complement.
GGATTATCCAAGTTTTATTTTTCTAATTGATAACCTCCAAGTTGAAGGCCCAATCTCGGTGTTTTTGTATCTTGAATGTGTTTCATTGCCGGAAAAATATTGCTCTGTATTTGGTATCTTGAATGTGTTTCATTATTGGATATTCTCTACATTTATCTACCTATTCACTCTAACATTTGAAGATGATTAAGACTGTGTTTTTCACCACTATTTAAGACTGTGATTTTTCCATTGTCAGACTCCGATCGTTGCTTGATTAAGACTTCTTTTCTTTTTGTTTGCCTGGCAAGTTTTCCACTTCTTAGGTTGTATTTAGTTTGATTTGGGGTTGAAAATTTTCCCGCAGAATTTGTATTTCTGGTCAGATTATGTTTAGACTGCCAAGTGACCCAACAAGCTACACACTTTTCATTTTTGACAGCTAGCATATAATTGACTAAAATGAATTATATTTCTGGTGTTTAGATGGAATTTTTATAAAGAAATAAAATCAACGAATTAATTTATTTGGAATGTTATAAACTCAACGAATTTATTTTGAATGTTATAAACTTGGCGAAAAAACTCAGCGAATTTATTTTGAATGTTATAAACTCAACGAATTTAATTGAATGATATAAAATCAACAAATTATTTGGAAAGTTATAATAAACACAGTGAAATAAACTCACCGAAATTATTTTAATGTAATAAACTAAACGAATTTTGAATGTTGTGCACACAACGATCTATCAAGCGTTTTTATATATTTTCTTTTGACAACAACTGCATTAACAACATTGTTCTGGACAACTAGTTAGTCTGGTTAAGTTACCTTTAGTACACAGGGGATTTACCTTGAGATTGCAAATCGTCACCTATAATTGCCTCCCAATTTTGCCTTTTAAAAATTGCAAATGGTTACCCTTACTGCATGGTGATTTTCCCATTCTGAAGACTGCAATTTGATTGTAATTGGTTGTTGAGTGTACCCGATGAATTTTCCCTTGGTGATGAATGCAATTTGCCCATTTATTACCTGGCGATTGGCCATTTGTTAAGACTACAAATTGTCATTTTTCAGGACTACAAATCATTTCTTAATACCTGCATTGATTTCTCTCTCATTAATTATTACATAGGTTTCATTTAATTTTGGCATTAAATTCTCGACAATTTAAATATTATGGCAAGTGTCTGTACCAATTTACAGTTGACTGCATGCACAATTAATAGCAACTCATTAACTGATAGGTGTAAAGGGATGACGTTTTTACACAACAATCTTAATTAGCCTTTTTAATAGACAACTTCTTCCTTTAACCACCTTTCGTTTAGAACAACCTTTAATTTAAATTAGACCAGACTTGCCAATTAGTTTTAATATTGGTTAAACTAGACTTGTTAAATTAGAATGTAATTATTGCTTTAGTGCTAGTATTGACTTAATTAGGCTTGCTAAATTTGATTTTCTTTTAGTGGTAAATTAGATGTTATATTGGTGACCAAATTATAATCTAGACTTGCTCCATTTGATTTACATTTAATGTTAAAATTGATGGTAAATTAATGACTAATTTGTAAATTAAAATCGTTAACAAGTGGGATAATTGCAGCTTGTGCATTGATATGTTAATGTTTTTTATGAGGTTAATTGCTAAGTTAGATCGTATTTAGTGATTAATTTAGAATTTGCCAATTTATATTGTAATTAATGTTAAATTAGATTGTCTTGTATTGACTAAATTGTGGATTAGACATGCTAAATTAGAGTGTAAGTTACGATAATTTAGATTGGTATTTATTGACTAATTTAGACTTGATTAATGGGTTGGGTGGTTGGTGAAGTCATGTGATGGCTTGCACTCTCTTGTTGATGTGGGGGGTGGGTGTAGTATTGTGTTAGCTATTTAGTATCCTATCGCGTGGGTTGGTCTTGAGTCTAGGGTTAAGATAGATTATGTTTACACCAATTTTATTGTTGCACTTCTCATCTGGGGATGGCATGATTCCTGATGAGGGGATCATGGCGCACCCTATAAGACAGAGGCGAATGATATCATGGTCAGACTCGGTGCTTCCCGTATGAGTGTTGTTGATCGTTGTAAGTTGTTGTTAACGCTTAGGTTGTAACGCCTTCATGTGTTTGGTTCGCGCACCTTGAGGTTCTAGTCATGGATCGTCGAGATCCTTGTGTTAGGATGGGGGTGTTGTCCCTTAGCTTGTAGGAAATATCTTATTGTGTCGGGTGGGTAGTCATTTCTCCTTGTTGTTTTACGCATGTTTCGCCTAGTTTCCCTTGTGCTAATGTGCAGAGTCATATATTCTTGTTGCCTGGACTGCGAGCTTGCATTCTTTGTCAGTTATGTGGTTAAATTGTTGTCGTCGCCACCTTGTTGCCAAAAAAAAAATTATTATATGCGCTCCTTCTTCACTTGTAGTCGTATCGAAGGGGTCGTTACATATGGTATCAGATCCAGGTTCAACCCACTACTTGGGATCACTACGAATTTCGTTGATATGGTCTTTGATTATAACATTGCTAATTAATTTGACTTGTATTCATGCAGGTAATCAATATTATAGGACATCGTGGAGGCAAATGACGGGGTGCTAGGGGAGGAGGCACGACGTCTCCAATAACATCCATGCCTAAGGGGTATAACCCCTAGGGACATGGACATGTTTTCGGGCAGGAGGAGATAGCGATGGATGATGTGGTTGGGCTAATGAGATCCTTTCAGCACATGTCAGAGGCACTGAGCAGTTGTTTGGACAAAGATGAGGCCAGGGCATAGGAACCCCCTAAGGGTCTACCAGGTGCTCTGCTTGGTACTGGTAGAATTCACCGCGAACTCGAGAAGGTTAAATTTACCGAGTTCTTTGGTGCCCCGGATGACGTAGCCACTGAGGCATGGTTGCATAATATGGTGATGTGCTTTGCACTTCACGACTATACCTCCAACATGAAGGTTCGCATGATAGTATTTCAGCTAAAGGGGAGCACTCTTCTATGGTGGAAGATGCTCCTACCACAACTGAACATGGTCGTCGAAGACGTTCCATGGGAACTGTTTGAGGAATGGTTCCGAGAGAGGTACCTATAAGAGGAATTCATTGAGCGTCAGCTCAACGACTTCAATGCATTACCACAAGGCAGTCGTATGGTGCCCGAGTATGAGGCCCATTTTATGGAGCTACTTCGATATGCTCTACATCTTAATACTAAGAAACTTAAGGTCAACAGGTTCATTTTCGGCCTTAATTGAAACATACATGCAAAGGTTAGGATTCTGATGCCTCAAACCTTGCATGATTTAGTCTAGAATGCCCTCATATCCGAGGAGGAGCTTATCAGCAGGGGTAAGAGTAGGACTCCAACGAGACCAGCAGGGAAAGTGTCATCTAATGCACAACAACATCAGACACTAGCCAGACATATGACGGGATATCGTGGCTTCCAGAGGGGATCCATTTTCACTACACCTCGGCAACCAATGCCTCAGTAGCGAACACCTTATCAGGGACCACAACATCAGTAGAAACATCGACCGCAGTAGAAACAGTTTAGGCCTATTCAGTAGAACAAAACATGATTCCTGGTCAATTGGACGCCATCTTCTACTTCGGGTACCAGGAATACTGAACTAAAGAAGGGGTGTTAGACATGTGGGGAGCCACACTACCAACGCAACTACCTTGTGGAGAGGACCAGAGCGTCTGGATCAGCCAGATCTAGTACCGTGGGAGATATGGGCAAGGCCCATTGGATTCATGCAATGGTGAATAACTTCCAAGCAGAGCACCAGTCGATTGTGCTCGAGATGTTAGGTATTGTCATAGACTACACCCTTAGCATTTTGATAGATCCCGGTGCTACCGAGAGTTTCATTTCTAATGCAGCATTAAAAAGGACTAAGGTAAAGGCAGTCAAACAGGATGAGTTTATCTTTGTAGATATGGCTTCCGGAGCCAAACAGAAGGTTGGAGGGAAGGTTACAGACTATATCCTTAACCTGGGAGAGTTTTTCACCAGGGCCAACCTGTATGTCATGATATTAGGATCTTATGACGTCGTGACCAGTATGGACTGGTTGGCATCACATGAGGCAATACTCAACTGTAAGACAAAATGATTGAGCTTGGTTGATGACGAGGGACAGAGGCATGTGATTGTAGGTTGGAACCAGGGAGTTTCCCTTAGGTCCATCTCTTCCTTACAACTACAGAAGAACATATGCAAGGGGTGTAAGATTTATACGATCCTTACGTTAAGTGAAAAGGGAGTAGCAGAAGGTATATAACAACTTCTGGTGGTGAGAGAGTTTCCAGACATTTTTCTGGAGGATTTACCTAGAATGTCGTCATAGAGGGAATTGGAGTTTACCATAGACCTGAAACCGAGGACTGAACCGATAACAAGAACGCATTTTCAAATGTCAACCCTAAAGTTACAAGACTTGAGAATGCAATTCAAGGAGTTGTTGGACCTGGGACTTATATGTTTGAGTATGTCACCATGTGGTCTTCCTGTTATTTTCATACTAAATAAGTATGGGTCATGGAGGCTCTCCATTGACTACCATCAATTGAATGAGGCAACTATCAAGAATCAGTATTTGTTGCCGAGGATTGATGATCTGTTCAATTAGATGAAGGGGGCGACTGTGTCCTCAAAGATCAATTTGGAATCAGGGTATCACCAGTTAAGGATCAAGGAGGATTACATCCCTAAGACTTCCTTTAAGATGAGGTTTGTACATTACAAGTTTACTATTTTACCATTTGGACTTACAAACGCCCCAGGGCTATTTATAAGTTTGATGAATGGGGTGTTCTGCAAGTACTTGGACAAGTTCATCCACGTATTCATTGACGATATTTTGATTTAGTCTCGGACGATGGAGGAGCATGACGAGCACTTTCTCTTGGTACTATAGTGTTTGTGAGAGCATAAATTATATGGGAACTTGTCCAAATGCTCGTTTTATCAATCGAGGATTCACTACTTAGGGCATGTCATCTCTGGCGAAGGTATCTCTGTGGATCCCTCAAAGGTCAAGACTATTATGGAATGTCTTACACCGACGAATGTCCCCAAAGTGCGTAGCTTCATGGGTTTAGTAGGATACTATCTACGGTTCGTCGAGGGGTTTTCGAGGATAGCAAATCCGATCACGAAATTACAGAAGAAGAACAAGAAGTTTGTTTGGACCAAGAAATGTGCAAAAGCATTTTGGAGGGTCAATGATATTTTGACAATGATGCTGATACTAAAGGTCCCTGACATGGACACAGACTTCTTGGTATGCATTGACACATCCAAGGAAGGCTTAGGCAGAGTATTGATACAAGACGATCGAGTGATCGCTTACAACTCGAGAAAACTGAGAAGGCATGAGGAGAACTATGCGACGCATGATTTGGAGTTGTTAGCCATTGTATATGCCTTGAAGGTTTGGAGACACTACCTTGTTGGATGAAAAATTTAACTAAGGACAGACCACTGTGGACTACAACACATATTTACACAAAGAGACCTGAACGCATGACAACGATGTTGGTCGGAATTGCTTAGTGAGTATGCTTTTGATATTTCTTACATAAAAGGAATAATGAACCGAGTGGATGATGCATTGATTCAGAGACCATGCATATTTTCAATGTTTCCTCTTCAGACAAATATGCGTGAAAATATTCTAACTTTATAGTGCGATGATGACTGGTACAAAGAGGTCGAGGACTTTATCGGAGAAAACACAATGATGGTACTAAGGTTTGTAGGATTTATGTTTGAGGACGATGGATTATTGAGGTTTAAAAATCAGATTTACGTACCACCAAACGATGATTTGAGGAGTTTGATCCTAAATGAGGCTCACTGAGTAGTGTACATGGCCCACCCAGGAGTCACAAAGATGAGGGTGGACCTTAAAACATTATTCTTCTGGAAGAGAATGAAGGCAGACAAAGTTAACTATGTGACCTGATGTCTAGAATGTTAGTAGGTAAAGGCTGAACATAGACCTCCAGCAAGATTACTACAACCACATGCTATCCTAGAATCAAAATGGGAGGTCATTTCGATGAATTTCATTGTTGGATTGTCAATGACAGCAAGGAGACACAACTTGATTTTTGTGGCAGTCAACACTTTGACAAGGAGTGCTCATTTTATTACTTTGCATACGACGTATCAGGCACCGGACATAGATAGAGTTTTCATGAGTGAGATTTTGAGGTTTCATGGCGTTCCTAAGAGGATTATATCCGATCGAGGATCGGTGTTTACTGGATAATTTTCGACTAGTTTCCAAGAGGCCTTGGGAACCCAACTTAACTTTAGTACTATGTATCACTCGGAGACTGACAGGCAGACCGAATGAACAAAATAGACCTTGGATGACATGTTGCGCATGTATGTGATGGACCAACAAAAACATTGGGAAGAATTCTTTCCACTGGTAGAATTCGCTTATAACAATAGTTACCAAAGCACCATTAAGATGGAACCTTTCAAGTTCCTTTATGGGAGACCATGTCAGATGCCTTTGATTTGGGATCAGATTGAGGATAGGGTCTTGGTGGGACCAGAAGTGATCCAAGAAATGGAAGAGAAAATGAAAACAATAAGATAAAGGATTAAAGAAGCGCAAGATCGACAAAAGAGTTATGCCAATGTGCAATATGTCGACCGTAGTTACGAAGTTGGCGATCGAATCTTTTTGTGAGTAAAACCACATAATAGTTCAATCAAGTTCGGAAAGGGAGATAAACTCTCTCCTAGGTTCATGGGACCTTTCGAGATTGTGGAGAGGAAGGGGCCCGTGGTCTATCGACTAGCCTTGCCTGATTATTTGAGGCATATGCACAATGTTTTTCACGTATCTATTTTGAGACATTATATTGGTTATCCTACACATGTTATTGACATGAGTTCATTGTAGGTATCGGATGAGGGGGCGGTCACGATTGAGTTGATCCACATCTTGGATCATCACATTCGACATCTACGACGTTGAAAAGTAGATCGGGTCAAGGTCCAGTGGGACAACTATAGTCCACACTTAGTGACTTGGGAGGATGCATATGATATGCGCCGAAAATTTCCATTTTTTTTTTTATAGATAGACTTTTGATACTGTGATACACATTATTTCAGAACTTATATACTGTGAAACTTTGGGACAAAGTTTAGACCAGGAGGGAGTGTATGTAACATCCCTCTCTTGCGCACCCTGAGAGAACTTATTATTTGAGCACACTTGCTTGGAAGTAATCCAGATTATTATACTATTCGACATTTGATTATGATTATGAGGCGTTATGGATTGATGGCTTCTTTTTTTGTTGTATTGACATAAATAGGTGCTATTGACTTAGTTTTCCTGAGTGTCCAGGATTTTGGACCTCAAGGATGCAAAGGCACTGATGAAACCCCTTGGAATCCAGATCGAGTCAAGGAGTGGACTATTGGGGGTTTGATTGTTTTATTTATGACATTTTTGCATCTGAGTAGATGATATGATTATGGATACTATATCTGACATGACTCGTTGATGATGCAGGATGACGATAGCTTGACGAGAAAACTCACATGTGGAGTAGAGGGGTCACGCATGACTACCAGAGAAGTTGAGGGAGATTTGTTGTCAGCCGCCTTGCCATAGCCTACTAGCACTCTCATCATGGCTCGAACTGTAGGTTAATGACTACCTAGTTTGAGAAGACCCATGATGTCATGAGGGCCGACTGTGACAGTCTCTTAGGATGATTCTAAGGGGCGCACAATAAGGCCAGGGCCTTATTCCCTAGAAGCCCTTATTCTCCCACAATATCACCTGGCAGAGTATTGACTCCAGGGGTTTTGATGTCTACCAAGTCAGTCAAGAGACGAGTGGCACCCTTAGAGGACGTAGTGCGTCCTGAAGGGCACGTCGCGCAAGGGAAATAGAATGGGCCGAGTGAGACCCTTGGAGCACCTAGTACATCCTGAAAGGCGTGTCTTGTTGCTAATTAATAAATTAATGAACCTATATGGCCTTAGCACGATTAATGTGATGAGAAGGATTTAAATCAATTTCCCTAATAAAATGTCGCCCAGCCTAGGAAAATAAAGTCTAGGTCTAAGTGATACTTGTGATAATATATATATATATAATCATCATTAATCATGTGACGAGAAGGGGGTAAGTAATTAAATTAATTTATAAAAATATTTTTGGGGATAAAATTTAAAAGGGGGAAAAAAGGGAAATAATTGTTTTATCACATATGCTAATTAAAACTTTAATAATTAAAAAGGAAAAGGGGAAAAATTTAATTTTCTACACCCACCAATTTGAGTTTTAAATAAAAAGGGAAAGAGCGAAATTTAAAAGAATTAGGAAACTAGGAAAAAATGGGAAACAAAACCATTAAGGGGAAACACAAGGAAAAAGAAGAAAGACTAACTCAGTAAGGTATCTAGCATTTAAGAACTTTCTAAATTAAACTCCACTAGTAAATTAGTAAGGGCGTAAGTCATTAAAATGTGTAAGGGAATATGGGGACACATAGGAGCGATTCTAGGAATGCTTTTAGGTGGGTGAGGGAAATAGGAGTAATTTAACTAATTAATGAAATTAATTTATGGTGCAATGAAGCAGATGGGTGACACTTGTATGGGGAGGATTTTTTATGAACTGAATTATTAAAAAATAAATTAAATGGGAATTTGGGAAAGTAAATGACTTAGAAAATCCATATAAATGAGGGAGGAGGAGGATGGATCTCTTCTGTTATGCGTAACGTTACACTGCAGAATTTTAGACTTGATTGACCTAGCTTATGGGAGTTGGGATACCCGTCTCAGTGAGGAGTGGTAGCTCGACCTTGTGAGGCGAGATGGGAGCTAGTTGTTCTCTGGTTTGGTGTGTGTGGCCCCTTTGTGGCTCAAGGGGCTAAGGGGGAAGAAGAGTACCCCTAGCGTTGTATGGGAGGTATCAGTGAAGTCTCATCGATCGGCAAGCAGGAGCTGCACGGAGCGCGCGGGTCAACAACTCAGAGATGGCAACTTGGGCTATGGTACGCTTCCTTTATTTTTGCATGGTATATTATTATTATACTTTATTCTTTTAGTTCTGTATTTTTAATTGGGTAAATAAAATGATTGACTTAGTAGTTTAATTGATAACTAAATTTACCCCATAGCCTTAATCTCGTTGTTGATGGATTTCCTCGTCTTTCGATTCCCTTCCTGTTGTGACCATCCTATGGTTTTATTAATTTGTGATGAGTTTGCACTTCATCTTTCGCCTTCATCCCTAGCTCATCAATCCTCTCCTGAGTAGTCAGCCAGAAGCCAAATGATGAGCAAAGGATGCTTTTGCCCATTCGTCTGCCACTGTGATTGTTCTTGGTTGATTGATGGGCACTGCACCTTTTGGGATTCAATACCTCTGCATCTGATTGTCTAAACTCCGAAGACCCTTGCGCCTCCTTGAAGGATTATCCATGGGTTTTTTTTCTGATTTATAACCTCTGACTTGAAGTCCCAATCTCTTCATTTTTGTATCTTGAATGTGTTTCATTGCCAGAAAAATATTGCTCTACTTTTGGTATCTTGAATGCGTTTCATTGTAGGATATTCTCTGCATTTATTTACGTCTGCACTCTAACATTTGAAGACTATTGAGATTGTGTTTTTCACCACTAGTTAAGACTACAATTTTTCCATTTCCAGACTGCAATCATTGCTTGATTAAGACCGCTTTTCGTTTTGTTTGCCTTGCGATTTTTCCACTTCTTAGGCTGCATTTCGTTTTATTTGGCGATGAAATTTTGCCCGCCAAATTTATATTTCTGGTCAGATTTTGTTTAGATTGTCAGGTGACCCGATAAGCTACATGCTTTTCATTTTTGACAGCCAGCGTATAATTGATTAAAACAAATTACACTTCTTGTCTTTAGATGGCGTTTTTATAAAGAAATAAATTGAGTGAATTAATGTATTTCAAATGTTATAAAGTCAATGAATTTATTTTCAATGTTATAAAATCCGCGAATAAACTCATCGAATTTATTTTGAATTTTATAAACTCAACAAATTTATTTGAATGATATAAACTGAGAAAATTATTTTGAATGTTATAATAAACACAACGAAATAAACTCACCGAAATTATTTTAATGTAATAAACTCAACAAATTTTGAATGTTGTGCACACAGCGATCTATCAAGCATTTTTATTTATTTTCTTTTGACAACAATTGTATTAACATCACCGTTCTGGACAACTAGTTAGTCTAGTTAAGTTACCTTTAATACACAAAAAAATTACCTTGGGATTGCAAATCGTCACCCATAAGTGCCTGGTGATTCTGCCTTTTAAAAACTATAATGGTTACCCTTACTGCATGGTGATTTTTCAATTCTGAATAATGCAATTTCATTGTAATTCATTGGCGAGTGTACCCGACGAATTTTCCCTTGGTGATGAATGTGATTTACCCATTTATTACCTGGCGTTTGGCCATTTGTTAAGACTAAAAATTCTCGTTTGTCAGGACTGCAAATCATTGCTTAATACCTGTGTTGATTTCTCTCTCATTAATTATTACCTGTGTTTCATTTAATGTTGGCGTTAAATTCTCAACAATTTACATATTATGACAAGTGCATGTACCAATTTACAACTATATGGATGCACATTTAATAGCAACTCATTAGCTGACATGTGTAAAGGGATGATGCTTGTACACAACAAACTTAATTAGCCTTTTTAATAAACAACTTCTTCCTTTAACCGCCTTTGTTTATAACAACCTTTAATTTGATTGGACAATCTTTATTCTTAATAGACAACCTTTAGTTTAAATTATACCAGACTTGTCAATTAGTTTTAATATTGGTTAAACCAGACTTGTTAAATTATAATGTAATTATTGCTTTCTTGTTAGTATTGAATTAATTAGGCTTGCTAAATTTGATTTGATTTTAATGTTAAATTAGATGGTACATTGGTGACCAAATTATAATTTAGACTTGCTCCATTTGATTTGCATTTATTGTTAAAATTGATGGTACATTAATGACTAATTTGTAAATTAAAATTGTTAACAAGTGGGATTATTGCATCTTGTGCATTAATATGTTAATGTTTTTTATGATATTAATTGGTAAGTTAGATCGTATTTAGTGATTAATTTAGAATATTCCAATTTAGATTGTAATTAATGTTAAATTAGATTCACGTGTATTGACTAAATTGTGGTTTAAACATGCTAAATTAGAGTGTAAGTTATGATAATTTAGATTGGTACTTATTGACTAATTTAGACTTGATTAATGGGTTGGGTGGTTGGAGAAGTCGTGTGATGGCTTGCGCTTTCTTGTTGACGTCATATTGCATCTTCCAGACCCATTGCTTGGGGGGTGGGTGTAGTCTTGTGTCAGCTATTCGGTCTCCTAGCGGGTGGGTTGGTATTGAGTCTATGGTCCAGATAGATTATGTGTTCACCAAGGTTATTGTCGCACCTCTCATCTAGGGATGGCATGATTCCTGATGAGGGGATCATGGTGCACCTTATTGGACAGAGGCAAATGATATCATGACCATAGTCAGTGCTTCTCGTATGAGTGTTGTTGATCATTGTAAGTTGGTGTAACCACGTAGGTTGTAACACCTTCATGTGTTTGGTTCATGCATATTGATGTTCTAGTCATGGATCGTCGAGGCTGTTGTGTCGGGATGGGGGTGGTGTGCCTTAGCTTGTAGGAACAATCTTATTGCGTCGGGCGGGTAGTCGTTTCTCCTTGTTGTTTTATGCATGTTTCATCCAGTTGCCCTTGTGCTAGTGCGTGGAGTCATATTTTCCTGTTGCCTGGACTGTATGCTTGCATTCATCATCATTTGTGTGGTTAAACTATTGTCAGCATCACCTTCGTGCCAGAAAAAAAAAAAATTGTGTGCTTCTACTTCGCTTGTAGTCGTAACAAAGGGGTTGTTACATAAACACAGTTGAAAACAAAGAGATATGAATTAGGAAGATAATCAAGCTCCACAACCAACAAAATCTATAGAGATACTGACATGGCAGTGATTTGCAAATGGACTATTGAACCCCATTATTTTGATATTACTTGTTGATATTTGAATATCAACAGTCATGATCCAATTGCCAAAATTTAATCCTTTTAACATGGTTCGATAACTTTCCCATTCCTATTCAAACATCTTAATTCCACATCTACATTATAATCCCATTAATGTCATTTTTCTTTATGAATATGGGATGTATCCATTGTAACCATTCAGTTCAGTTTGAATAACCTAGACCTTCTTTTCAATCTCGACACTACTTATATTTTCCACACTTTCCTATGTATTATTTCTCTCTCAAAATTCAGGTCTCGTTCTTCAACTACGTTTATTGTTCTACAACAAAACTCTTCCATGGGATTGTCTCTTCCAACCTTCTAGTTGCATGAATTCTCCTTATGCTTGTGTGGACTGAATTCACTTGGATCAAATGTTAATTCTCACCTTATCAATTTTGTCCCTCAATTCTTCTTCTACAGATTCGACTTTGTCCAGCTTCCAATTTTACTGTACCTATGCTGCTCTATTTCTGTTGGGTTGATTGTTCACAATCGTCATTACCTAAAAAAATCTTATCAGCGCACATAACATTTTATTCTTCCTTTTCCTGTCTAGTTTTGGTTTGATCCTTGGACGTGTCATTCACACAAAGTAGATATGTAACAAAAAAGATGGAGGAATTCATTGTCTCCCCTAATCATTCACAACAATCAGTCTACCCATACCTATGATATCAATCACATTCTTTATCATCCATAACAACACCATTTTCAACACACATCATATATTGAATTTAATAGACTTGTGTTGAAGTCAATGCACCATAGTATATATTGACAAGAATCAGTCTCCCCATACCTATGATATCAATCACATTCTTTAACATGCATAACAACACCATATTCAACACACATCATATATTGAATTTAATAGACTTTTGTTTGAAGTCAATGCACCATATTATATATATATATATAATAATAACGTTGTGTTCAAATATAAAAAATAACTTGGATGTATATGAACGTTTTAATTACTAAACGGTCCGACATATAATTTAAATTTTCCAATTTGGACAGTTTGTTTTACTCACTTTACATGATTTATAATTTAGAACCCACGAATATACATGAAATTGGAACGAAGGATTTATAATGAAATGTATAGATTTACTCTAAAATAAAGTTAGAAGTCAAAATAAAAGTTGAAGATGAAGTTTGAAAATTTTTCAGAGGAAAAAGTTGAAAGTTTCCCCGATCACTAATCAATAAATTTTTCTTAAAATTAAAAAAAAAATTTCGAAAGATTACCCTGTCAACAATTGAAACAAAAGATGAAAGTTTTTCAAATCAGTAATCAAGAAAAAAGTTTAGAATTTGAAGAAAAAATTTGAAAGTTTACCTTATCAGCAATTGAAACAAAAAATGGAAGTTTTTCTAATGAATGATAAGTGTTAGGAGAGAGCCCCCGGGGGGCAGCTCAATTGGCAAGTGCCGTGATATAGCGTGTTATGTACGATGAGGTTTCAAGTTCAAATCCCCCCGACTTACCCGTGCCTGCGGAAGGGGCATACGTATGGCACCTGGAGGTTATAGTGGTAGCGGTCGGAATCGACCCCGTATTCCGCCAGCATAAAAAAAATAAAAATAAATAAATGTTAGGAGAGAAAAAAATCTTTCAGTATTTTCGCAATAACTTTTAATCCTAATTTCCATTTTCCTTGTGCACTATACCACTAGATAGGTCTCACCTAAAATAAAGAACTTTTATATTATACAATTTTTTTATTTGACACTGTTTGCCTCAAATTGAAAAAAAAATGAAATAACTTTCCTTCGATAAAATACATGGTTGAAGAAGGTAATACGAAATTTTCATAATTTATTTTTATTTTAGTAAATCTAGACTACACAGCCATATCATATCATGTTGATTCATTATACGTTAATGTGTTGATTCATTACATGTTAATGAGGTGTTTTAAAGAAATGTTAATGAGGTGTTTTAAAGATATGTGAATAAGGAATGACATGTTTTGATGTTTGTTTTATTTATAAGCCTTGTGTTAAATTAATGTTGAATGTCATTGCATAGGTGAACCCTTTTCTCCTCGTTATTTTTACAAACCCTAAGACATGAATCAACAAAGGACTTATAAATATTTTTTTTAGAAATTTTATGAATAATATCAAATATATATGTTGAACATGTTTTATGTTCTGTTTATAACATAAAAGAGACTCGGGGAATTCTTAAGAGTAAATTTGATGGTTTGGATTAGAAAAAAATGAGAAATGCAAGACTTGATAGTTGACAAAATTAACAAGAATCTGAAACCTTTAGTAGACGTCTTTAATTGAAGGATCGCGTTCATCATCAAACTTAGAAGAAAATCAATGATAAAAATCTATGTATTCAAAAATGCAAGTTCACACATAAAGATCATACTTTGTATTCCCTTTCCTCTAAACGTTAATAAAAGTAAAAGCAGAAAATCAATGATAAAAATCGATATATTCAAAAATGCAAAGGAGATATTTAAATTGTGTATGACAAAATGAGGAAGTTACCCCCATAAAACTAACTACTATATAATGTCAATTAAAAAGACGAAAATGAAGTAGTAACATAAAGAATAAATGAATTTATCATATATCAACAAGATCAATAAATAAATATTTTGATGAAATCTATAAATCAATAAATAAATATTTTGATGAAATCTATAAACAATGGAAAAGGAAGTAGTAAATAGACATTTTTCCCTTAAGTAAACTAAAGGATTTTATAGGAAGGAGAAATCATTATTGGATTGGAAGACATTTTATCAAACTTTTGTTCCATGAATTTGAAATATATCGTTATTTCCATTCATTTACTAAATTTATTTAGTAGACTCCATGGTTGTAAGAGTGAGTAATTATTGTTGTGTATTATTTTTATTTATTCTTACTTTTTGTATTTATTCTTACCTTTGCATGTTCAATATTTTTGTTGTATTGGGTCATATTGGGTATGGAAATATTACATTGTTTGTTGGTTATCTTTTGTATGTTTTCTTCTCATTTAAGTTTATCCAATATTATTTTGTGAATTATTTTTAGACTATTATCTTGTATTTAATTCATTTATTTTTATTCCCTTTGAGATTTATTTTATAAGTTAGATGTGATATGGACAATAACTTATTTTCTCAATTTTATATTATGTTTAAATTGTTTTTAATTACATCAAAGTTAATGTATTTTTTAGCAAAATGAACTAATTTTCTGTTAAGAATTGCATACATTTTTATTTTTTTTATATAAATTGTTTTCTAAAGTTATTTTGAAAACCATCATTTTCATTAACTTATTTGTTAGTTGTATTTCCATTTTTTCCATTTTAAAATTATAAATGATCTATTAGGTCGCAAATAGTAAACCCCTAAATGGTAATGGCCAATGAAAAATCTCAATGATGATTTTTCTTGCACTAGACAAGGGAGAGTCTAATTGAGATAACCACTCTCATTAATTCTATGCATTTTTCCTTGTAAAAAAACACTGAGACTTTGAAATAGAAACCCTTGTTAATTCATATTTATTCCCAAAACCTCCAATGCTAAACTAGTTAAGGAATCTTTAATTTATTATCAAAACCTTTGAAGTTATTTGAGACATGGAGAAAATATATTAATTTTTCTTTAGGCACTTTTAAAATGATCCAACTTGTAAAAATAACTAAAAATGAGTCAATCAATATTACATTTTCATTTTGAAAAAGTTAAACGGGTCATAAAAGTAGAGTTTGTGCATTTATTATATCACTTCATATAAAGTCATGTAATGTTTAGATCAGCATGAACAGAGAATTCATGAAGTAAGTAATTAGGAAGTACAAATAGAACAAAGAATTCAGGAAGTACAAATTTGTAAATAGGAAATTGTGTATAATTTATTAATAGATCGTATTTAGTGACTAATTTAGAATTTTTCAATTTAGTTTGTAATTAATGTTAAATTAGATTCACGTGTATTGACTAAATTGTGGTTTAGACATGCTAAATTAGAGTGTAAGTTATGATAATTTAGATTGGTATTTATTGACTAATTTAGACTTGATTAATGGGTTGGGTGGTTGGCGAAGTCGTGTGATGGCTTGTGCTTTCTTATTGATGTCATATCACATCTTCCTGACCCATTGCTTGGGGGGTGGGTGTAGTCTTGTGTCATCTATTCGGTATTCTAGCGGGTGGGTTGGTATTGAGTCTATGGTCCAGATAGATTATGTTTTCGCCAAGGTTATTTCTACACCTCTCATCTGGGGATGGCATGATTCCTGATGAGGGGATCATGGTGCACCTTACTAAACAGAGGTGAATGATATCGTGACCGTAGTCAGTGCTTCCCGTATGAGTGTTGTTGATCATTATAAGTTGGTGTAAGCGCATAGGTCGTAACACCTTCATGTGTTTGGTTCGTGCATATTGAGCTTCTAGTCATGGATCGTCGAGGTTGTTGTGTCGGGATGGGGGTGGTGTGCCTTAGCTTGTAGGAATGGTCTTATTGCGTCGGGAGGGTAGTCATTTCTCCTTGTTGTTTTATGCATGTTTCATCTAGTTGCCCTTGTGCTAGTGTGTGGAGTCATATTTTCCTGTTGCCTGGACTGCATGCTTGCATTCATCGTCAGTTGTGTCGTTAAACTGTTGTCGGCATCACCTTCTTGCCAGAAAAATAAAATAAAAAAATTGCGCTTCTGCTTCGCTTATAGTCGTAACGAAGGGGTTGTTACATAAACACAACTAAAAACAAGGAGATATGAATAAGGAAGATAATAAAGCTCCACAACCAGCAAAATCTATAGAGATACTGACATGGCAGTGATTTGGAAATGGACTATTGAACCCCATTATTTTGATATTACTTGTTGATATTTGAATATCAACAGTCATGATCCAATTGCCAAAATTTAATCCTTTTCACATGGTTCGATAACTTTCCCATTCCTATTCAAACATCTTAATTCCACATCTACATTATAATCTCATTAATGTCATTTTTCTTTATGAATATGGGATGTATCCATTGTAACCATTCAGTTCAGTTTGAATAACCTATACCTTCTTTTCAATCTCGACACTACTTATATTTTCCATACCTTCCTATGCATTATTTCTCTCTCAAAATTTAGGTCTCGTTCTTCAACTAGGTTTATTGTTCTACAACAAAACTCTTCCATGGGATTCTCTCTTCCAACCTTCTAGTTGCATGAATTCTCCTTATGCTTGTAGGGACTGAATTCATTTGGATCAAATGTTAAGTCTTGCCTTCTCAATTTTGTCCCTCAATTCTTCTTCTACAGGTTCGACTTTGTCCAACTTCCAATTTTATTGTACCTATGTTGCTCTATTTTTGTTGGGTTGATTGTTCACAATCGTCATTACCTAAAAAAATCTTATCAACGCACATAACATTCTATTCTTCCTTTTCCTATCTAATTTTGGTTTGATCCTTGGACGTGTCATTCACACAAAGTAGATATGTAACAAAAAAAATGGAGGAATTCATTGTCTCTCCTAATCATTCACAACAATCAGTCTACCCATACCCATGATATCAATCACATTCTTTATCATCCATAACAACACCATTTTCAACACACATCATATATTGAATTTAATAGACTTGTGTTGAAGTCAATACACCATAGTATATATTGACAACAATCAGTCTCCCCATATCTATGATATCAATCACATTCTTTAACATCCATAACAACACCATTTTCAACACACATCATATATTGAATTTAATAGACTTGTGTTGAAGTCAATGCACCATAGTATATATAAAATAATAACGTTGTGTTCAAATATAAAAAATAACTTGGATGTATATGAACGTTTTAATTACTAAACGGTCCGACATATAATTTAAACTTTCCAATTTGGACAGTTTGTTTTACTCACTTTACATGATTTATAGTTTAGAACCCACGAATATACATGAAATGGGAACGAAGGATTTATAATGAAATGTATAGATTTACTCTAAAATAAAGTTAGAAGTCAAAATAAAAGTTGAAGATGAAGTTTGAAAATTTTTCAGAGGAAAAAGTTGAAAGTTTCCCCGATCACTAATCAATATTTTTTTTTTAAATTTAAAAAAAAAAAATCGAAAGTTTACCCTGTCAATAATTGAAACAAAAGATGAAAGTTTTTGAAATCAGCAATCAAGAAAAAAGTTTAGAATTTGAAGAAAAAATTTGAAAGTTTACCTTATCAGCAATTGAAACAAAAAAAATGGAAGTTTTTCTAATGAATGATAAGTGTTAGGAGAGAAAAAAATCTTTCAGTATTTTCGCAATAACTTTTAATCCTAATTTCCATTTTCCTTGTGCACTATACCACTAGAAAGGTCTCACCTAAAATAAAGAACTTTTATATTATACAATTTTTTTATTTGACACCGTTTGCTTCAAATTGAAAAAAAAAATGAAATAACTTTCCTTCGATAAGATACATGGTTGAAGAAGGTAATATGAAATTTTCATAATTTATTTTTATTTTAGTAAATTTAGACTACACAGATATATCATGTTGATTCATTATACGTTAATGTGTTGATTCATTACATGTTAATGAGGTGTTTTAAAGAAATGTTAATGAGGTGTTTTACAGATATGTGAATAAGGAATGACATGTTTTGATGTTTGTTTTATTTATAATTGTTTTATTTATGTATGAATCAACAAAGGACTTATAAATATTTCTTTTGTAGAAATTTTATGAATAATATCAAATATATATGTTGAACATGTTTTATGTTATGTTTATAACATAAAAGAGAATCGGGGAATTCTTAAGTGTAAAGTTGATGGTTTGGATTAGAAACAAATGAGAAATGCAAGACTTGATAGTTGACAAAATTAACAAGAATCCGAAACCTTTAGTAGACGCCTTTTATTGAAGGATCACGTTCATCATCAAACTTAAAAGAAAATCAATGACAAAAATCTATGTATTCAAAAATGCAAGTTCATACATGAAGATCATATTTTGTATTCCCTTTCCTCTAAACGCTAATAAAAGTAAAAGCAGAAAATCAATGATAAAAATCGATATATTCAAAAATGCAAAGGAGATATTTAAATTGTGTATGACAAAATGAGGAAGTTACCCATAAAACTAACTTCTATATAATATCAATTAAAAAGACGAAAATGAAGTAATAACATAACGAATAAATGAATTTATCATATATCAACAAGATCAATAAATAAATATTTTGATGCAATCTATAAATCAATAAATAAATATTTTGATGAAATCTATAGGAGTTATTTAAATTGTGTATGACAAAATGAGGAAGTTACCCATAAAACTAACTACTATATAATATCAATTAAAAAGACGAAAATGAAGTAGTAACATAACGAATAAATGAGTTTATCATATATCAACAAGATCAATAAATAAATATTTTTTTGAAATCTATAAATCAATAAATAAATATTTTGATGAAATCTATAGGAGTTATTTAAATTGTGTATGACAAAATGAGGAAGTTACCCATAAAACTAACTACTATATAATATCAATTAAAAAGACGAAAATGAAGTAATAACATAAAGAATAAATGAATTTATCACATATCAACAAGATCAATAAATAAATATTTTGATGAAATCTATAAATAATGGAAAAGGAAGTAGTAAATAGACATTTTTCCCTTAAGAAAACTAAAGGATTTTATAGGAAGGAGAAATCATTATTGGATTGGAAGACATTTTATTTCTTGAGGAATAAATTTGTTATTGGGTGAAACTTTTGTTCCATGAATTTGAAATATATCGTTCTTTCTATTCATTTAGTAAAATTATTTAGTAGACTCCATGGTTGTAAGAGAGTAATTATTGTTGTGTATTATTTTTATTTATTCTTACTTTTTTATTTATTCTTACTTTTTCATGTTCAATATTTTTGTTGTCTTGGGTTATATTGGGTATGGAAATATTACATTGTTTGTTGGTTATCTTTTATATGTTTTCTTCTGATTTAAGTTTATTCAATACTATTTTGTGAATTATTTTTAGACTATTATTTTGTAATTAATTCATTCATTTCTATTCTCTTCCAGATTTATTTTATAAGTTAGATGTGATATGGACAATAATTTATTTTTTCAATTTTATATTATGCTTAAATTATTTTTAATTACATCAAAATTAATGTATTCTTTAGAAAAATGAACTAATTCTTTATTAAGAATTGCATACATTTTTACTTTCTTTATATAAATTGTTTTTTTAAGTTATTTTGAAAACCATCATTTTCATTAAATTATTTGTTAGTTGTATTTCCATTTTTTTCATTTTAAAATTATAAATGATTCATTAGGTAGCAATTAGTAAAACCCTAAATGGTAATGGCCAATGAAAAATCTCATTGATGATTTTTCAATCAAAAATCTCATTGATGATTTTTCTTACAGAGTAGATAGATAGGGGAGAGTCTAATTGAGATAACCACTTTCATTAATTCTATGCATTTTTCCTTAAAAAAAGACTATGAGACTTTGAAATAGAAACCCTTGTTAATTCATTCTTATTCCAAAAACCTCCAATGCTAAACTATTTAAGGAATCTTTAATTTATTATCAAAACCTTTGACTTTATTTGAGCTTTGAATTTATTTGAGACATGAAGAAAATATATTAATTTTGTTTTAGGCACTTTTAAAATGATCCAACTTGTAAAAATAGCTAAAAATGAGTCAATCAATATTACATTTTCATTTTGAAAAAGTTAAAGTGGTCATAAAAGTAGAGTTTGTGCATTTATTATATCACATCATATAAATTCATGTAATGTTTAGATCAGCATGAACTGAGAATTCGTGAAGTAAGTAATTAGGAAGTACAAATAGAACAAAGAATTTAGGAAGTACAAATTTGTAATTAGGAAATTGTATATAATTTATTAATAGACTAAATGTTGGCTTTGAATTAAATAATGGTTGAAGAATTAAGGAAATCGAACGTAGTTTCATAGAAAAAAATATCAAGGACTATTTCTTTACGTAATATACTTTTAAACTATTTAAGGAATCTTTAATTTATTATCAAAACCTTTGACTTTATTTGAGCTTTGAATTTATTTGAGACATGGAGAAAATATATTAATTTTGTTTTAGGCACTTTTAAAATGATCCAACTTGTAAAAATAGCTAAAAATGAGTCAATCAATATTACATTTTCATTTTGAAAAAGTTAAAGTGGTCATAAAAGTAGAGTTTGTGCATTTATTATATCACATCATATAAATTCATGTAATGTTTAGATCAGCATGAACTGAGAATTCGTGAAGTAAGTAATTAGGAAGTACAAATAGAACAAAGAATTTAGGAAGTACAAATTTGTAATTAGGAAATTGTATATAATTTATTAATAGACTAAATGTTGGCTTTGAATTAAATAATGGTTGAAGAATTAAGGAAATCGAACGTAGTTTCATAGAAAAAAATATCAAGGACTATTTCTTTACGTAATATACTAAACTTTTTAATCTAATTGAAAAAATAATAGCATTTTTTAACATTGGAATATATAAAATAAAATTAATATTGTTAAAATTAAAATTAATATTTATAAACTAAAAAGATTGTAAAATTAAGGAATATTTTTGAACATGGAAAAAACTAAAGATTGTAATATAAATTGAAAAAATAATAATATTTTTGAACATTGTTTGACTTCAATAATAATTGCAATATTGGAGTCAAACAAGGTGATGTCGACGCCCGCAACCCTCAACCCACAGGGCGGAAGGCCCATGTCAACACAAGATCTTTCCTTTACCACTGGCTCGAAGAACTCTAAACCGGCTCTTTTATTTCCCTATCGGGAAATCTGCACCCACAAAAAACTTTCACGGGATCCCCTCTTTACACTTAGGAGATCGGACTTTGCACTTTCACCAATCCGTTAGTCAAGCGCCTTGGTTCCAATCTCCAAAACTCGAAAATAGCCAACACTGACCCTTCGTCTTTCTCTTCGGACTTTTCCCTATCACGATTTCGGTGGTCGTGGTGTCAAGAAACTTGTCCCCACGATTCCCGAAACCCGATGTTCCAAAATTCCGACACACTCACAAGGTTGAATTTTCAACGCCCCTTTACTCCATTAGGACTTCGGACTTCGCAATATCACAAATCCAAATGCGAAGGGTTCGGAACTTTACTCCACGAAACTCCGAAACCGTCAACTAAATTTACTTCTTGTCAAGAGTGCGCCACGTGTCCACTCGCTAAATCCTCTGTGGCCCATAGAATCCCTTTAGATTTTTGGGACTTCACAGTTTGGGATATCACAATTCCCGTTGCAAGGTTTACAAGACTTCCACCCACAAAAACCTGATACAAGTATCCACGTGTAAATCCAGCAGCCCTTTGTGGCTCGGATCTATGGTCCTACTCTTCCTAAGGTTAGAACCTTTCGATGCTTTCGTCGTAACTCCCTTGCTCCTTCGTGAGATTTGACAACTCACTGGACTTCACGGATTCTCCACCGAGAATTTCGATCGTTCGTCTCTTCGTCTGATAGCTAGTCCTCCTGCGGTCCCTCGTCACTACGCCTTCCTTAAAACTTTTAATGTGTTTGGCCTCTTGCCTTCCTTCAAGGACATTGAAGGCTTCAAATTCTTCTGAGCTTTCCACGGCTCTGCGTCTTTCAGAAAAATCTTGTGCACTCCTTGCGGCAGACCTTCAAATACTTTTAAGTGCTGGACTTCTTCGACTCTGTGCACACCTGCAGCAGCAGTCTTTAAATCCTTCGCTCAGGTTCGCAACCCTAAGACTTCACTCGGCCTATGCACTCTTTGAACGACTCCTGTACCTGACAAAACCTCTGTGGAAATGAGAAAAAAAGTTATCTCTCCTGAGATTTCAGAGACAAACCTCTGAACCTTTTGTCAACGCACTCCTTGCAGACAATTCAACTGCACTCCTTGCAGGAACTCTTGCTCAGATAGAGAAACAATTGAAACTCATTCCATTACCCTTTCCTCTCAGATTTCAAACGTTCAACAAGAAATCATTCATACATAGCATAAAAGCATTTTCATGGTAGAAAGAGTAAAACATTCATGAGAATAACATTCAAGGATGCATACACAGAGAATATATGAAAACCATGAGCCTGATTCATAGCTTTCTTTGTATTAATTCGGAACTTCTATACATGGAGTCTGCTACACAGCTCTCTATTTATTCTCTATGCTCTTATTCAAGCTTCGTATGTTACAATACACAATGAGGATGTCTATATCCTGTTTCCCTCTTGTGCTCTAAAACTGTCTAATTTACATATCTAATTCTACCTGCTTGCATTAACTACCATAATTGCCTTATATCTACTAAGGACGAGAGAAAATTGCTTAAGGTCTATTTACATTATACAAGTGCGCCTCCACTTGATGTTTCATTAATGGTTTAAGATATTTCAAAATTCGTGCTTGGCACTCTTCCAGCTGTTTGTTGTCTCTGTGCTGGCTCGCTTGAGATGTTCCTGCATCATACTCCCTCACTTGAAAATTTTAATGGGGTCTTTTCCATGAGCTCACGCACGGTCTGTCCGTGCTTCTGGATTTCCACTTTGGTCTCCCAGCTGGCATCTTCAACTGGATGGCCCTTCCATTTGACCAAATACTCAAAGTTTTGCTTTCGCCTGGTCCTCTTGCTCACTTTTTTGTCCAGTATGCGCTCCATATGAAGATTATCTGCAACTGGCATCTGTTTTGTCCATTGGATCATTGGTTGCTCATTTTCTGTTCTTGTTTCCTCAGCTTTATATGGGTACAAATCTGAGATATTGAATATCGGAGAAATTCCAATCCCATCGGGTAATTCAATCTCGTAATCATTTGCCCCAAATTTCTTTAAGACCCTACATGGTCCGATTTTATTCATCTTCAACTTATTATATGTTCCTCTCGGGAACCTTTCCTTCCTCAAATGTGCCAGAATTAAATCACCAACCTCAAATTGAAGTTGTCTCTTTTGTTGATCTTCTCTGCACTTATAATCCTAGCTTGAATTGTGCAGATGCTCCTTCACTTGGCTGTGAAGTTCCTTCATCACCTCTATGAAATCTTTTGCACTAGCGCTCCTAGTCGCAGTCTTCTTTGAATCCCTTAATTTAGAAATTCCTCTCGGTTGCATGCCATAGACAATCTGAAATGGACTCTTCCCTGTGCTCTTGTTAACTGAGTCGTTATAAGCAAACTCTGCTTGTGGTAATTTGTGGTCCCACTGGATGTGGTGTTCTGTCACCAATCTTCTCAACAAGTCTCCCAGACTTATGTTCACCACTTCGGTCTATCCATCTATCTAAGGATGATAAGATGAACTAAATGACAAGTTAGTTCCCAGCTTCTTCCATAAGGTCCTCCAAAAGTTCCCTATGAACTTGGTGTCTTGATCCAAAACTATTCTTCTTGGTAAGCCATGAAGTCGAATGACTTCTTTGAAAAACAGATTCGCAATGTGAGTTGCGTCACTGGTTTTCTGACATGGAATGAAGTGTGCCATCTTGGAAAATCTATCCACCACCACAAAGATTGAGTCAAATCCTCTTTGTGTTCTTGGCAACCCCAATATGAAATCCATGCTGATTGCATCCCACGGCCTCTCAGGTATTGGCAATGGTTGATAAAACCTTGCATTATGTCTTCTTCCCTTCGAATGCTGGCAAATTCTGCATCTATCCACGAATATCTTGACATCTACTCGCATTCCTGGCCAAAAATATGACTCATTAAACTTTGCGAACATCTTGTCATGACCAAAGTGCCCTGCTAATCCTCCACTATGTTTCTCCTTCAGCAAATTCTCCCTCATGGAGCATTTTGGAATACACAGTTGATTACCCCTAAACAATAATCCTTCCTGGATCATGTATTATGTCCATTGTCTTCTATCCCTGAGAATTGGATTCTCAGTTGCTTCATACGCCTCTTTAAAATCATGATCATCTGTGTACATTCCCCCGAGATCATCAAAGTCCAAGGTTTTGACTCTGAACTCCTGCAATAGCAAACATTTCCTGCTCAAAGCATCAACAACTTTGTTAGCAGTACCAGAAATATGTTTAATCACAAAAGTGAAATTCTGCATGTACTCAACCCATTTGACATGTCTCTAATTCAAATTTTCCTGTTGAGTCACAAAATGCAATGCATGATTGTCACTGTATAAGATAAATTCCTTCGGGATCTAGTAATGCCTCCATTTTTCAATGCCTAGATGACAGCATAAAACTCCTTATCGTAAGTGGAGTACTTCACTTTCACTTCATTCAATGTCTTGCTGAAGTATGCTATTGGTCTGTCATCTTGACTTAAGACTCTCCCAATTGCAAATCCACTTGCATCGCATTTCACTTGAAATGTCTTTCGAAAATATGGCAACACCAAAATTGGTTGTTCCGTGATTTTCCTCTTCAACAAATTAAAACTCTTCTTTTCTTCTTCAGTCCAGTGAAAAGACTTGTGCCTCTTCTTCACTATATCCATCATTGTTGTGCTAATTCCACTGAAATTCCTGATGAACTTTCGGTAGAAACTAGCCAATCCGTGATAACTTCTCACCTCAAAGGTATTCTTCGGTGATGGCCAATTCTTAATTACCTCCACCTTATCTAGATCCATCCTCAACTCATCTGCAGAAATAACAAATCCCAAGTAAATGATCTCTGTCTTCATAAATGAGGCTTTCGTCATGTTTATCAAAAACTTTTCCTGCTGTAGTTTCTGCATCACTGTAGCCAAATGCTTCAAATGCTTGGCCACTGTTTTACTGAAAACCAGTATGTCATCCAAATACACGATAACAAATTTTTCGATGAACTCCCTTAGGACTTTGTTCATCAACCTCATGAAGGTACTCGGTGCATTTGTTAAGCCAAATGGCATAACAAGCCATTGATACAACCCTTTGTTGGTTTTGAATGTTGTCTTCCATTCATCACCTTCTCTCATGCGGATTTGATGATAACCGCTTTTCAAATCAATCTTTGAAAAATACTTTGTTCCACTCAAGCAATCCATTAGATCATGCATCCTTGGCAATGGAAATCTATACCTGATGGTTATCTTATTAATCGCCCTCGAGTCAATACACATCCTCCAGCCTCTATCTTTCTTTGGACTAAGTACTGTTGGAACAACACATGGACTCAAGCTTTCTCTGACCAAACCTTTGTCCAACAACTCCTGGACTTGTCTTTTGACTTCTTCATTCTCTTGTGGCGTCAATATGTACGCAGATTTGATTGGTAAACTGGCTCCTAGTATGAGATCAATATGATGACTCACACTTCTGATCAGTGGCAACGAACAAGGTAGTTCATCCACTACTATATCAGCGAACTCTTCCAGCAGTTCTTGAACCTCTTCTGGTAAATCATCCACTCTTGTGCTGGTCAAAACAATCTTCGATTTCCTGACCACAATGAACTGTGGTTATTCCTTATTCTTAAACTCAGTAAGAAGTTCCTTCCCACTCATGAAAAGTACAGTGTTGCTTAATTCCAGTTTTACCTCCTTATCCTTGATTGGAAGAAACATGTGAGTCCTCCCATTCTTTTCTAGGGTGTATGTGTTCATTCTCCCATCATGAATCACATTCCTATCATATTGTGATGGTCTGCCCAGCAATAGATGACAGACATCCATAGGGATAACATCACATAATATCTTATCATTATATCCTCCTATCTTAAATTCAACTAAACATTGTTTAGTGATAGTTACCTGATATCCTTTTTGTAGCCACAAAATTCTATATGGGCTTGGATGATCGATCGTCTCCAGCTCCAGCTTTTCTACCATCTCTGTAGAAACAAGATTATCTGTGCTACCACTGTCCACAATGACCTTGCATACCCCGTCCTTGGTATTGCAAGCAGTCCAGAAAAATATGGTTCTTTGGACTGAATTCTCCACCTCCTTCTCTGGTGTCAAAAGAGTTTTTCACATCATCAACGATCTTCCGCCTTTAGCGTCTTCTCTCTCAACATCCCGCCTCTGTTCTTTGGCGATGTGAGTTTCTCCACTCTCCTTCTTTTTATATGGACACTCGTAGGATTTGTTCCCATTCTTTCCACATGTGAAGCATGTTATTACTCCACCTCTTCCTCTTCCTCTACCTCTAGTACAAGGAAAAGTATTGTTATCATCATAATCTTCTCTCTGCTCAGTATGTTGTCCTCTTTTTTCAGCATATTTCCCTCATTGTGAACTTCCACCTCTCTCAGTTCGAGTTTGAGGTTACTTCCAGTTCTCCTTGGGCTTCTGATATTTATCCTGGGCAACTGATTTGCCTCTTGGCTGACTTCTGCCTCGGCCTCTCTGACCCGGCTTTCGGCAAAGCTTCTCTTCATCTTTTAGAGCCATCTGATAAGCATCTTCTACCGTTCGGATGGTTACCATGCTCATCTCATCCTGAATGTCATATCTCAGGCCATTCAAGTATCTGGCAAGCTTTTCATTATCGCTTTCCCGATGACCTGCCCTAATGTTCAGCTTGTAGAATTCTTCAGTGTATTCTTTCACTGCCATCAGCTTCTGCCTCAGGTTCTGCATCCTCCTGAACAGAGTAATTTGATAATCTATGGGGATGAATTTATTCTTCATCTTCGCGATCATTCTATCCCAGCTTTTGATCTTCTGCTTKCCTTTGCAGCGTCTGTCAGCTTGTAGTTCATCCCACCACAATGCTGCATGTCCCTTCAATCTTGTGACAACATGCTTGACTTTCTTATCCTCTTCGACATCTTCATAGTCAAAGTATGGGTCCAGAGCTCTAATCCAATCTAGAAGCTCCTCTGCATCAAGATTTCCCTCATAAACTGGAATGTCCATTTTCGCTCTTGCACCCATTCTGGTAATAGCTCTGATCAAACATTCGTTTGCTTCATCTTCGACTGCAACTTCTTCTTCATGTTCAACCTCAATCTCACTTTCGGAATCACTAATATCTCCAGCACTGACTATGCATCTTTGTGATGTGTCCATGTCTTCGAGTATGGCTCATGGATCATGCATCTCTCTCTCCATGGCTAGATCAGTCATCTGCCTACCTCTTCTTCTCGGCATTTCCCTATCCTCTGGTGGATCGGGTGTTTTCCTGTCCCTTCTCCTTGGCGGCATGGTGAATTCTCCTTTTCTCTGCTACAGAAAGCAAAGAACCTTTCTGAGCTCTGATACCAAAAATGATGTCGTATCCAACACACCCTCCACCCGTAGGTCGGAAGGCCCACATCAACACAGGATCTTTCCTTTACCACTGGCCCGAAGAACTCTAAACCAGCTCCTCTATTTCCCTATCGAGAAATCTACACCCATAACAAACTTTCACGAGATCCCCTCTTTACACTTAGGAGATCGGACTTCGCACTTTCGCAAATTTGTTGGTCAAGTGCCTTGGTTCCAATCTCCGAAACCCGAAAACAGTCAATGCTGACCATTCTTCTTTCTCCTCGAACTTTTCCCTATAGCGATTTCGGCGGTCGCGATGTCAAGAAACTTGTCCCCATGATTCCTGAAACCCGATGTTCCGAAATTTCGACGCGCTCACAAGGTTGACTTTTCAACGCCCCTTTACTCCATCGGGACTTCGGACTTCACAATATCGCGAATCCAAATGCGAAGGGTTCAGAACTTTACTCCATGAAACTCCGAAACCGTCAACTGAATTTACTTCTTGTCAAGAGTGTGTCACCTATCCACTCGCTGACTCCTCTGTGGCCCACAGAATCCCTTTAACTTTTTGGGACTTCGCGGTCCAGGATATCACGACTCCCATTGCAAGGTTTACGGGACTTCCATCCACGAAAACCCGATACAAGTATCCATGTGTAAATCCAGCGGCACTTTGTGGCTTGGATCTACGGTCCTACTCCTCCTGAGCTTAGAACCTTTCGACACTTTTGTCATAACTCCTCTGCTCCTCCGTGAGATCTGACGGCTCACGGGACTTCGCGGATTCTCCACCAAGAATTTAGACAATCCGTCTCTTCCTCTGAGAGCTAGTCCTCCTGCGGTCCCTCATCACTACACCTTCCTTCAAACTTTTAATGTGTTTGGCCTCTTGCCTTCCTTCAACGACTTTGAAGGCTTCAAATTCTTCTGATCTTTCCATGGCTCTGCGTCTTTCAGAAAAATCTTGTGTGCACTCCTTGCAACAGACCTTCAAATACTTTTAAAAGCTTGACTTCTTCGACTCTGCGCACACCTGCAACAACAGTCTTTAAATCCTTTTCTCAGGTTCGCAACCCTGAGACTTCACTTGGCCTGCACACTCTTTGCACAACTCCTGTACCTAATAGCACTTCTATGGAAATGAGAACAAAATGTATCTCTCCTGAGATTTTAGAGACAAACCTCTGAACCTTTTGTCAACGCACTCCTTGCAGACAATTCAACTGCACTCCTTGAAGTAACTCTTGCTCAGATAGAGAAACAATTGAAACTCATTTCATTACTCTTTCCTCTCAGATTTCAAACATTCAACAAGAAATCATTCATACATACCATAAAAGAAATTTCATGGAAGAAAGATTAAAACATTCATGAGAATAACATTCAAAGATACATACAAAGAGAATATATGAACACCATGAGCCTGAATCACAACTTTCTTTGTATTAATTCAAAACTTTTGTACATGGAGTTTGCTACACAGCTCTCTTCTTCTCCTGTATGCTCTTCTTCATGCTTCGTATGTTACAATACACAATGAGGGTGTCTATATCCCGTTTCCCTCTTGCGCTCTAAAACTGTCTAATCTACACATTCAATTCTACCTCCTTGCATTAACTACCATAATTGCCTTCTATCTACTAAGGAGGAGAGAGAATTGCTCAAGGTCCGTTTACATTATACAAGTCTGCCTCCACTTGATGTTTCATTAATGGTTTAAGATATTTCAAAATTCATGTTGGGTGCTCTTCCAGCTGTCCATTGTCTTTGCACTGGCTCGCTTGAGATGCTCCTACATAACAAGGTTTTCCTTTGTTCCCTACCCTTTTTGGCATATACATTGATAAGTTAGAAGAATGCTTGGAAAAAGCAGGTTGTGTTGGCCCTAGTCTCACTGGTATAGTCATCAATCTTCTTCTTTATGCCGATGATATCATTCTTATGGCAAGGAGTCCCTATGATCTTGAAAACCAACTAAGAATCCTCAAGGATTTTTGCTCCAAT
>JZKD02S1654350.1:62487-80056 GCA_000966675.3 Picea glauca | reverse complement strand
TAAAGATACTATTAAAAAAAATGTCAAATCAAAATTTAAGGAAAAAATGTGGTGTGATAAAGAGTTAGAGGAAAAAAGAAAGTTAAGGTATTATAAATATGTAATCAACCCTAATTTAGAAGATCAAAATTATCTATCTATTTTGCCAATTGTGAAGAAAAAAATAAACATTTGTAAGATAAGAACAAATTCTCACAAGATTCATAGTGAAACTGGGCGTTGGTCAATTCCTAAAACGCCATGGGATGAAAGAGTGTATCACCTTTGTGACACTAAGAAGGTTGAAGATGAAAATCACTTTCTCTTAGATTGTCTAGCCTATATCCATATTAGATCTCATTTYCAAAATATTGATCACACTACCAACCTTCCTAATCTCTTAACTCAACAAAAGTATGGTGATCTTGGAAAGCTTCTCTTAATGCTTTTCGAGCACATAAAGAAAATTCTAAAGAATCACAAGTAATCACTTACCCTCTTAAGTTCCGATAGACCAATTAAGTCTTAGTAAACGTTAATCATCATCATCATCATAAAATAAAATAAATATTGTTAAAATTATAATTAATATTTATAAACTAATAAATTTGTAAAAATTATAATACAATGAAAGTTAAAAATAAACACCATTTCCTTTTAAATTCACCTTTCATTAAACTAACCTATAAAAACTCTACTATAATATAATTTATTAAAATTACAATTTAAAATCACTTTCCAAACCTTTCATTAAACTAACCCATAAAATCTTGAGTATAATATAATTTATTAAAATTACAATTTAATGTCACCTTCCAAACCTTTCATTAACCTAACCCATAAACGCATAATCTAATTTATTAAAATTACAATACCGAACAATATTTCTTTTAAGCATTCCCTGCCGTTCATATTATAACATAAAAATATAATATATTCAAATATAAAAACAAAATTTAATCTAATTTTATTTATTTTAAAAATAAATTTTGTTGACTTACGGCAGTTAAATATCATCTTCATCCTTTAATAGAATGAATGTTCACATCGTATGCAAAATTTTCCAAAATAAAATTAGTATTATTTATTTCTTTTTTAAGCTAAATTAAAGCATCTCTGCATAATCTAATTTAATTTGTTGTAACTTTTCTTCTTGATTTACTTTTTTTTTTTACATCATTTTAAATGAGTGGTATTGGTAGTTCAAATTATCTTTTCAAGGAGAGGATTTTATTTTTCTTCTCTAACTTATTATAAAAAAAAAAAATGGTTACTCAATTTTTTTAATATCATATTATTATTTTAAATATATAAATTAAATTTATACATTTTTAATATAATTAAATGATTGATTTTATTAAGTTTGAGCAGTATTCTTATATGAGGGTGTTTGGTTTGAATTTGTTGGATATGAATATATTAATTTATTCGTTAAAATATTATTGTAGAATTTTTTTTTTCTTAAAAATAGTAAATACATTTTACACATTGAAATATAGTGCTAAAACAATAGATCTCATATAATGACAAGAATTGAGGGATCAAAATTGAGGTCTTCATTTCTCTTCAAGAGCTCTCTAATCTTTCATAAAAAGATCTTAAATTTATTTCTCATGCAAATGAAAATGAAAATAAAAAATCACTTATCAAATTTGAAATGAAAATTGTTTCATATTTTTTAAGTTAAATGGTAGGGAAAATTTCTTAATATGTTCTTCTTTTCATTACTTTTATGGGTTGGAAAATTTCCTTAATATGTATTACTTTTTATTATTTTGTTGTTTTTATCAGTTTTTTTTTGTTATTGGTCCTTTTCCTTTGTATATTAGCAATTAAAAAAAAAATGTTAACAATTTTTCATGTGCCAAATCAGTGCAAAGAAAGAATTGTTATGTTTTTTCTACAATACAATCCTATTTTTATGGAGCTGCTAATACATGCATGCATATTCTATTTATTGAAGCCACAAAAATTGAAGATCAAATACTGAATTCTCTAAACCCTAGCAACAAGTGTTGTGTCTTGGAAGTTGAAATAGTCATTGTTCTGCTATAGGTTTCATATTATTGAATGAGTTGTATACTTTTAAAACTCAACAATTTCATGTCCACTATCTTTTCTAGGGATTTGTACTATTTTATTTTAGACTTTCCTATGAGTTAGGAAAATTATACTTACAAATTTCAAGTTGTTTTCTTCAAGGTTTTAGCATATTTGAAAAATACCTACTTTGCTTTGCATGTTGCCTCTTATAGAGAAGTTTTATCATTTATACTCTTCATAAACAATGGTAATGAGAATCTTTATTCTAACTAGCACAGCCGACTCACGGCTGAAGAAATCCAAAAGGTATTGGCCACTGATAACACTTCCCACACAGTAAAAACTCTCAGCCTAGTAATTAGTGATCTTTTAATAACTGAAAGTTTTAGTGATTTTTTAATGGCAGAAAGAAAATTTTTATACACCTATATCAAAATTTATCTATATATAAAAATAGAAAGGAAATGTTTATATACCTATATCAAAATTTATGCAGAGGAATTCAAGAAACCTATTTGTGGATTTGGCGATATGCACTTTTATTGATAAGTATCAGCGTTCCACATTCCTGTCTTCTCTGATCAACCAAAATGACTCACATACCAAATGTTTAATCAAAATTCAATGGCCAAAAAGCCATATGGAGAAAGACAATTTTCAATGTATCAGACCACTGAACATTTTCTCCCACACAGAGATTGCAATAAAATATTTCATAACACATCCATTCCAGCAATATTACTTAACCACAACAATACAAATACTACGTAATTACTGGAAATATTCCAATACTCATGTAACATAGCAATAGTCATAGATCGATAATTTAAGAGACCTACATTGCAAGCACAAATACTGCACAAACAATGCCTTCATATTCCACTACCAACAAGAGCAACATCATCTACAGGCTTTTAACTTGGCGGTTCAACTTTTCTTTTCAGTTCGGCCGTCTGGACATAGTCTCGCAATATCTTTTCCTCAGATAAATCTTTCAAGGTGCAGCGCCTGTCAAATTTCGTGGGTTTTTACTCGTCAATCAGTCCATCCAATGGATGTACAACAGAAAGGATTGGGGAAGTAGAATGTTATGAGGGATACACGAGAGCAGCATGATGATCCCCTTTCTTCAAACGTCCATTGCTCAGAATCTGCACCATTCATATTTAGTAAGTCACATTGTCAAATCAATATTTACAGGGGCTTTATACAGTTTATCTGTTTATTTGGAGGCACAGCACTTTGGTGAATTGGAATGGAAGGACAGTTGAAAAACACATAGAGTTAAGAAAATCTAAAAGTTAATCTTAAATGTGGTAAATCCAAAGGTTAATCAGTGAAATGTGGCAATCATATGGTGGTACAATAATTTCTTAATATCATTAGGTAAATGTTAAAAAGTAAACAGAATAACTGATGCATTCAAAAATACAAGGAAGTTATGAAGAGTAAATCACATTCATTGATTTGGGAGGACGACTAAGAATATTCGTTAGCCATCAGATTAGAATTTTAGTTTAAAAGGTGATTAATTGTGCCCATCTCCAATAGGTATAGGCCTTTGGCTTAATAAGTATTTTAAGTTAATATTTATCTTAGTCTTTTAAAACATAACTTTGAATAATTTAGAGATTATTCAATTTTTTCAATATTACTTATACTTTGTATATTTTTTAATTTTTTCAACTTTGTATATAATATTTCTGCACAATTTCTACTTAAATTAGATTTAATAAAAAGGTGTCTGAAAAATAATTTAAAAATAATTGGATTATGTTATCATGAAACTTAATTAGAATGTTTCAATTATAAATTAAATTTCAACTAAAATAGAGTAGTACTTAAAGATATCATGGAATTGGTTAAAATGTTATGTTTAATTTAATTTAATAATTAATATATTATATTCCAAAAATAATAAGTTAAGAGTTAAACTTTGTTATAATGAATGAATCATAAAATAATTATTTTATAAATATATAAATTTTTTCATTTTTTCATATAAAAAAATTTAATTTATTTTCACCTATTAGAAGTGTTACGATAACCCTTCAGTTTGAAATAGAAACTTCCGTTCAAATTTGATTCCTTGAGGAATTGCAAATAAATTATGTTGTTTTCCGTTCTCCAAATTTCTTAGTTTTGGTCGTCACCAGCCTTTTCATAATGTTTTCCGGACTACAAAAGCTATCGTGGGAACACCAAAACCTAATGTTGTTTGTCAGCGGCCTTTACATAATATGTTTCAAGTTACAAAAGTGAGGTATATCGTGGGAATACCAAAAGAGAATGATGTTCTGATAATTTTTGCATTGACTGACAAATTTCGCATCGTTTCAATAGAGATTCATATCGATGTCCACATCTCAAAACCTTATCAACACATGATCGTTCAAATGGAGGTCGGTGGAGTCCGAGGAGAGACTCGTCATCTTTCCCGTTAATTATTTGACAACATTCTCGTGAGTGAATGTGTATATCTTGTTCATCCATCGATCCTTATTTTTATGTTCCATTGCCTGTTTTCGGCTTCCAAATTTCTTACTTTTGTTCGTCACCAGCATTTCCATAATGTTTTTCTGACATTAAAAAAACGATAGATATCGTGGGAATACCAAAAGCTGATGTTGTTTGTCATCAGCCTTTACATAACAGCTGTTTCAAGTTACAAAAGTGTGTGATATGTCATGAATATGAAAAGTTGTGATAATTTTTGGGGGTCGTTAAACATTTTATTTTTGGGATTTTTTTATCTTCTTTAAATTGTATTTCTGAATGTATAAATGGATTTTTCATGTTGAAATACCTCTGAAGCATTCCTATTATACAAACATAGCCACTCAAATTTGCAGACACAACCATTATTCATCAAATTTTGGATAAAATCAAACAAAAAAAATCACCCTAAAACAATCAAAACAATCAAAAAGTAAAATGTTTAGAATACCCTTAATTTTTTTTTCTCATTGAATGACAAATTTCGCTTCGTTGAATTTTCTCCTCAAGACATGACCATTTATGCTATCGTTGAAGTTTCTCCTCTATGCCTTATCAAAACATGACGATTTATGCTCTTCTGTTCAAATGGAAGTTGGTGGGGTCCAAGGAGATAGTTGTCATCATTCCCGTGAATGAGTTTGACAAGATTCTTGTGTATCAATGTGTATATCTTGTTCATCCATCGATCCTTATTTTCGTGTTCTATTCCTCGCCTTCTCGGAATCCTGTGACCTCTCGGTTGGACGTCGCCGTCTTGTGTGAACATGTTAACGTTTCTACAATCTTTGAATACATACAGTGCTCCCATTACACTTTGCTTCATTATTACATAAAACATCTTTTTGCCCAGGTTATGGTCCCATTTACATGAAATTGTTTTTAAAAGCCATTGACTGTTTAGCAGGGTAAGCATATCGAATCAAATTTGGGTGGTCGGACAATAACCTGTTGCTATGGAAAAAAATAAAATAAAATTCTACGAGGTTAATGGTCCATAAACCTTGAGTTTATCATTGAGTGGAGAGAATAACAAGGCATTATACCTGTGGCAAAGGAATGGTATATTGTAGTCGTTTTTCAGTCAAACTTTTTTGATTTTATATTAACAATAGCAATTATAAAATGATTTTCAAAGTTAAACATTATAATCTAAAAATAATAGCTTTTAATTATATTAAAAAACTATCTATCTATAATTTGATTTTATATATTGATTTGATATTATATGAAGTAACTTTGATTTTCCAGTTTACATCTTATAATTTGATTTATTATGTAAAGTAATTTTGATTCACCAATTTACATCATAACAGGGTTGGATTATGAAATAAAATAAAAATTTAATGATATAGTAGTGTCGTACAACCTGCAATTTAGTGTGCTCGCACACATGGCTAAGTATAACTGTCTATCTGTTAAATTTTAACTTATTCCACTCACGCCTCTCGTATTTTTAAGAAGGGATGCTGCAAGAAGATACAAATAACTTCAGCATCAACAACATTCTTGTAGAGGGTGGATTTAGGTGTGTATACAAGGCCATGTTTCATGATGATTTCTTTGCTGCTGTGAAGAAGCTATATGAGGGTAGCAGACAGGCTGAGCATGAATTTCAGATAGGTATTAAAAACGTTACAAGGATTATTTTGGATGCTTGTTGCTTCTTTGAACTTTAGAGGATATGAGTAAAATCATTTTCGCTAAGGATGCCCTAAAGCTGCTATTTTGATTATCGTTTTCTTTTGTGGTTTTCGTGTTGCACTGGATTGAACATATTGCATCTTGCTGGTTTATTCTCCCTATAGTTTTAGAAAAGCTTTGCTAATGTCATCTCTTGGTATGGTCATTGCTTGCAAAATGAAGTGGAGCTTTGCTAATTTCATCTGTGTTAGAATATATAATAATTATTTGTATTATTTGTGTTCATATATTTGGATATGATTATTATGGGTTATCTAAGTAGAGTGTCTGTTAGATTTAGACAGTTGCGGGAGAGGTTATGTTAAACAAAGAGTCCTAAAATAATGTGAGGTTGAGATATTTTCTTAACTATGAAAATTGCATCATATTGTATTTATATGAATCTTTACATTAATTCAAATGTTTTTGACATATATTTTTTTGTATTTTACTGTGTTAGAATTTGGGAACAACGAATTCCTCCAAAGATATATTTTAGATCTTAACTAATAAGAACAAGTTAGAATATAAATAAGAGTGCATTCAATAGTCAGTTTCTTATGTACCTTGCTATAAGTGAACATGTATGCCCATAGAAGTTTTGAGTGAGATGAGTGGAGTGAGTCTGCTGTAATTTTTCACCCTATGAATAATAAGAGACTCAATGCATGTTTGGCGAACGTAGCCTAATGTTGAGTGAACCAGGTAATCTTTGTGTTATGTGTTTGATCTGTTCTGTAATGTTTTTCGCTACATGTTAGTTTTCTATTTTATGGCTATGATTAACAATTGTTATCAAAGCTATTTTGCATAAGCCACCATCAAGGAGAAAAATCTCTTCAAAGGGAACGTCGGTTCGAAATCAGCGCTAGGGTTGGTTGAAAGAAGGAGCGTCGTCGTTTTAAGTTAGCGCTGGGTTATCCGCTTTGTGGGAGCATCGATCTCCCTCTTCCTTGTGGGAGCGTTGTTGTTCCATCGGGGCTGGGGAAAATACGTAGAGGAAGTGTCGATTCTCTTATACACTTGTGTTTTCTTTCAGTTCTGAATTTAGCGCTGGGCTATCATCGTATGGGGAGGGCTGATTGAAACTGTCTACCACCTGATGCCCCTGTTGCACCCTGTCGAAACTGTCTGCCACCTCTTGCTACTTTGGGTACAGTCATTTAGCAATCACTTAGACTTAGATTCACGAGTATCTTGTGAGAAAGTGCTTTCCCTTGTTGTATTGTTTTAATCTCTATACCAGATTGTTAATGAGGTTGTAGAGGGTAGGGGTGTGTTTTTATTTTATTTCTTTGCATCATTTAGTGTGAAAGTAGATTGACAGTAAGATATAAATTGCAAATTCAATAAAGAGAAGGAAGATATAAATTGCAAATTGAATATGGTGTCCGTTGTCCAAGGACGTCCGAGGCGGATCAAATAAGAGTGGAGTGAATAGAGGCCCAGAAGAATAAATACGATTAAAAATGGTGAAAACTCAGAGTGCTAAGTTTGATATTGAGAAGTTCAATGGAAAAAATAATTTTGAGATCTCGAAGGTGAATATACACGATCTTCTCGTGCAACAAGGCATCGTGAAGGCGTTTTTGGGAAAATCAAGGAAACCCATGACCATTTCAGATGAAGAGTGGGAAGAGATCGATGCGAGATAACTGTCATACGTCTATGTTTGGCTGATGATGTTCTGTTCAACATTGTTACAGAGAAGACAACAACTGGTTTGTGGATGAAGCTGGAAAGTTTGTATATGACGAAATCCTTGATGAACACGATATTCTTGAAAAAAAAAATTTACAGTTTGCACATGAAAGAAGGTATGCAAATAACTGATCATTTAAATACTTTTAATACTCTTTTAGTCCAGTTGACTAGCATGGGTGTGAAATTTGAATCTGAAGACAAGGCGATTACATTATTGTGTTATTTGCCCGAGTCATGGGATCACTTTGTTACCTCTATTAGTTTCAGTTCAACATAAAGTATTGAGTTTCATGTTATTGTTGGAGCTTTATTGTTTGAGGAAACAAGGAACAAATCTAATTTAGAAACCTCTACATTTGAGGCAATGGTAGTCAGAGGAATACCTAAAGAAAGAGGACATACTAAGAGGGATTTCTCTCGGTCAAAGTCGAAGGGCAAGAAGAGAAAACTGAAGTTTTGGTTTTGTGGAAAATATGTACACCTGAAAAAGGATTGTTGGAAGTGACAATAAGCCTTCAAAGAATACCCTCCAAAAGAGACGAAGGAAACAAATGAAACTAAAACAAGTTCAACAACAGGTTTAGGTATGACTTATGAAGTTTTATCAATTAGTGTTGTTTCACGATATGATCAACAATGGTTATTAGATTATGGTGCTTCGAATCACATGTGTTGTCATAGACACCGGTTTACTACTTACCAGTCTATAGATGACATAATTGTTTACATGGGAAATGCTATATCATGTAAAGTTGTGGGAATCGGTGGTATTTGAATTAAGATGTTTGATGGATTTCTTAAGATACTAACTGATGTGAGAAATGTACCTAAGATTAGTAAAAACCTAATCTCTTTGGGAGTCTTAGATAATGGAGGATATAAAAGTATTGTTGAAGGTCGAGTTATGAAGGTCTATAAAGGAATCCTACTGGTTATCAAAGCAAAGAAGCTTGGAAACTTGTTTCTATTAGAAGGAAGAACCGAGTCAGATGAAATATGTATCCAATAATGCCTAAGTATAACTATCTATCTATTCAATTTGAACTTATTCCACTCACGCCTCTTGTGTTTTTAAGAAGGGATGCACAAATGTAATTGAATATTCTAAGCTGCAAGAAGATACAAATAACCTCAGCATTAACAACATTCTTGTAGAGGGTGGATTTAGGTGTGTATACGAGGCCATGTTTCATGATGATTTATTTGCTGCTGTGAAGAAGCTAGATGAGGGTAGCAGACAGGCTGAGCATGAATTTTCAATAGGTATTAAAAACGTTACAAGGATTATTTTGGAACCTTGTTGCTTCTTTGAAATTTAGAGGATATGAGTAAAATCATTTTCGCTAAGGATGCCCTAGAGATGTTATTTTGATTATCGTTTTCTTTTGTGTTTTTCATGTTGCACTGCATTGAACATATTGCATCTTGCTGGTTTATTCTCCCTATAGTTTTAGAAAAGCTTTGTTAATTTCATCTCTTGGTATGGTCATTGCATGCAAAATGAAGTGGAGCTATGCTAATTTTATCTCTATTAGAATATATAATAATTACTTGTATTATTTTTTCTCATATATTTGGATGTGATTATTATTGGTTATTTAAGTAGAGTGTCTCGTTAGATCTAGATAGTTGTGAGAGAGATTATTTTAAACAAAGAGTCCTAAAATAATGTGAGGTTGAGATATTTCCTTAACCATGAAGATCGCATCATATTGTATTGATATGAATCTTTACATTAATTCAAATGTGTTTGACATATACTTTTTTGTATTTTAATGTGTTGGAATTTGGGGAAAAGGAATTCCTCCAAGGATATATTTTAGATCCTATTATTCAGCGTTTGT
This sequence comes from Picea glauca, assembly GCA_000966675.3. Lineage (NCBI taxonomy): Eukaryota > Viridiplantae > Streptophyta > Pinopsida > Pinales > Pinaceae > Picea > Picea glauca. The sequence goes on along the minus strand of JZKD02S1654350.1, from coordinate 70,307 downwards.
TGTAACTAATAAGATTAAGTTAGAATATGGATGGGAGTGCATTCAATAGTGAGTTTCTTATGTAACTTGCCATAAATCCATGTATGTCCGTAGAGGTTTTGAGTGAGTGAGTGGAGTGAGTCTGCTGTAATTTTTCATCCTATGAACAATAAGAGAATCAATACTTGTTTGGTGAACGTAGGCCAATGTTGGGCAAACCATGCAATATTTTTGTTATGTGTTTGATCTGTTCTGTAATGTGTTTCACTACATGTTTTTTTTTGTTTGATGGCTATGATTAACAATTGGTATCAAAGATATTTTTCATAAGCCATCATCAAGGAGAAAAATCTCTTCAAAGGGAACATCGGTTCGAAATCAGTGCTAGGGTTATTTGAAAGAAGGAGCGTCATCGTTTTAAGTTAGCGTTGGTTTATATGCTTTGTGGCAGCATTGATATCCCTCTTCCTTGTGGGAGAGTTCTTGTTCCATTGGCGTTGGGGACAATACATGGAGGAAGCATCGATTCTCTTATACACTTTCATTTTCTTTCAGTTTTGAATCTAGCATTGGGATATCATTGTAAGGGGAGCATTGATTGAAATTGTCTACCACCTCATGTGCCTATTGCACCCTATCGAATCTGTCTACCACCTCCTATTGCTCCAAGTACAATCATTTAACAATCAATTAGACCTAGATTCACGGGTATCTTGTGAGAAAGTGTTTTCCATTGTTGTATTGTTTTAATTGTTGTACTAGATTGTTAATGAGGTTGTAGAGTGTAGGGGAATGTTTTTATTTTATTTCTTTGCATCATTTAGTGTGAAAGTAGATTGACGACAGTAAGATATAAATTGAAAATTCAATAAAGAGAAGGAATATATAAATTGCAAATTGAATATGGTGTCCGTTGTCCAAGGACGTATGAGGTAGATCAAATAAGAGTGGAGTAAACAGAGGCCCAGAAGAATAAAGATGACTAAAAATGGAAAAAACTCAGAGTGTTAAGTTTGATATCGAGAAGTTCAATGGAAAAACCAATTTTGAGATCTGGAAGGTGAATATGCACAATCTGCTCGTGCAACAAGGTGTGGTGAAGGTGCTTTTGGGAAAATCAAAGAGACCCACGACCATTTCAAATGAAGTGTGGGAAGAGATCAATGCGAGAGAACTGAGTGCCATACATATTTGTCTGGTTGATGGTGTTCTGTTCAATATTGTTACAGAGAAGACAACAATTGGTTTGTGTATGAAGCTAGAAAGTTTGTATATGACAAAATCCTTGACGAACAAGATCTTATTGAAAAGAAAATTGTACAGTTTGCGCATGAAGGAAGGTACGAAAATAACTGATCATTTAAATAATTTTAATACTCTTTTGGTCCAGTTGACTAGCATGGGTGTGAAATTTGAATCTGAAGACAACACAATTACATTATTGTGTTCTTTGTTCGAGTCATGGGATCACATTGTTACCTCTATTAGTTTCAATTCAACATAAAGTATTGAGTTTCATGTTATTGTTGGAGATTTATGGTCTGAGGAAACAAGGAACAAATCTAATTTAGAAACCTCTACATCTGAGATGATGGTGGTCAAAGGAATACCTAAAGAAGGAGGACATACTAAGAGGGATTTATCTCAGTCAAAGTTGAAGGGAAAGAAGAAAAAATTTAAGTGTTGGTTTTGTGGAAAATATGGACACCTGAAGAACGATTGTCGGAAGTGACAATAAGCCTTCAAAGAATACCCTCCAAAAAAGGCGAAGGAAGCAAATGCAACTGAAACAGGTTCAACAATAGGTTAACGTATGACTGATGACGTTTTATCAATTAGTGTTGTTTCATGATATGATCAACAATGGTTATTAGATTAGGGTGCTTCGAATCACATCTGTCTTCATAGACATTGGTTTATTACTTACCACTCTATAGATGACATAATTGTTTACATGGGAAATGATATATCCTGTAAAGTTATGGGAATTGGTGGCATTCAGATTAAGATGTTTGATGTATCTGTTAAGATACTAACTGATGTGAGACATGTACCTGATCTTAGGAAGTACCTAACCTCTTTGGGAGTATTAGATATTGGAGGATATAAACATATTGTTCAAGGTGGAGTTATGAAGGTCTACAAAGGAATCCTACTGGCTATGAAAGTGAAGAAGGTTGGAAACCTATTTCTCTTAGAAGGAAGAACCAAGTCAGATCATGCGAAAGTTGTATCCGAGAATGACAGTGATTCTTTTCGAATGTGGCATCAATGGTTGGGCCATATCAGCGAAAGAGGATTGAAGGTATTATCTGATCACAAGTTACTTCCTAGTCTAAAGTATTTAAAGTTAGATTTCTGCAAGCACTGTATTTATGGAAAAGAGAATAGGTAGAAATTTGAAAACTGGAAGACATGGTAGTGAGGGAATCCTTGATTATATCCATTCTGATGTTTGCAAGCCATCCCGTACTATTTCGTATGGAGTATCATCATACTTTGTTACTTTTATAGATGATTTCTCTAGGAAGGTGTGGATTTATATGTTGAAAAGAAAGGCTGATGTATTTGTTTTTTTTCAAGCAGTTTAGAGCTTTAGTGGAAAAGAGCACTAGCAGGACCATTAAATTTTTAAGAAATGATAATGATGGTGAATTTACGTCAATGGAATTTGAGAATTATTGCAAGGAGTTTGGTATTAATAGGCATAAAACCACTACCTATACTCCTCAACAAAATGTAGTTGTTGAACGCATGAACATGACTCTTCTAGAGAGAGAAAGGAGTATGCTTAGTAATGCCAACTTGCAACATGAACTATGGGCAGACACAGTAACTACAAATTGTCATATGGTGAATGGATCCCCATCAACAACAATAGAGTGAAATATTCCAAAAGAGGTATGGACAAGTCACCCTTGTAATTATTCTGATCTTAAAGTTTTTGGTTATGAAGCTTATGCTCTAATTTTGAAACATCAACTTTCTAAATTAGATCCAAAATAAAAAAGGCTTATCATTGTTGGATATGGTGATGGTATTAAGGGGTATAGGTTGTGGGATCCTACTACCCACAAGATCACCATTAACAAAGATGTAATATTTGATGAATCATCACTCATCAAATGAGATGTAGATGGTCAAATGAAACATGTAGAAGTACCGAAATATCAACAGATTCAGTTTGAAGCTCATTCAACTACAGATGAAAGTGAAAATGGACAAGTTTTTGAATAATTTCTTGAAGAGGTTCTTGCAGAAGAAAATATGGATGATGATGGCAATCAACACATTGTGGATGAGTCACAAATTTCCCTGAGGTCTACATGGGTTAGAGTTCCTCTAAGAAGGTATGATGATTTTGTTTCATCATTTATTTAAGTACTAATGATGATGAACATTCGTGCTATCATGAAGTTGTGGAGGGTTCTAACTGTGAAAAATGGAAAGAAGCAATGAAGGATGAAATGAATGCTTTAATGAAGAATGCTACATGGGCCCTGGTAGAACTTCCAAGAGAGAGAAACAATGTAGGTTGCAAGTGGGTCTACAAGCTAAAGAAGGGTGTTGATGATAAGGTAGAAAGGTACAAAGCAATGCTAGTTGTAAAAGGATATTCTCATAAAGAAGGTATTGAATTTCATGAGATTTTTTCACGAGTTAATAAAATTGTTTCAACTCGAAGTATGTTAGCATTGGTTGCATTAGTTGATTTGGACTTGGAGAAACTAGATGTTAAGTTTTATTTCTTGCATGGAGATTTGGATGAGGAGATTTACCTGGAACAACATGAAGGGTTCATTCAAAATCACAAAAAGAAATTTGTTTGTAGGCTCAAGAAATTATTGTATGGTCTGAGGCAGTCATCGGGACAATGGTACAAGAAATTTGACTCTTTCATGATGAGATAGAGTTATACAAGGAGTGAGTATGATCATTGTGTTTACTTTAAGAAATTGAATAATGGCATATTCATTATCTTAGTATTGTATGTTTAACATATGATTTTATCAAGAAAAAGTATTACTGAGATCAACAGGTTAAAGTCCCAAATGGCTAGAACATTTGATATGAAAGATCTAGGAGCAAGAAAGTAGATTTTGGGCATGGAGATATTCAGACAAAGGAGGAATGGTAAGATTTGGGTGTCACAACAAAAGTATATTGAGAAGATACTGTAAAGGTTTGGGATGAAAAGTGTGAAACCAATTTATGTACCTTTCACTTCCCATTTTAAGCTTTCTTCAAGTTAATATCCTAGTACAAAAGAAGAAAAGAAATATATGTCTCGAATACCATATGCTAAAGCAGTGGGAAGTTTAATGTATGCAATGGTTAGTACAAGACTAGAGATTTCACATGCAGTTGGGGTTGTCATAAAATATATGGAAAATCCAAGTAAAGAGCACTTGACAACGGTGAAATGGGTGCTTCGGAATCTGAGGGGCACAAGTAATTACTGTATCACCTATAATGGTGGTTATGAGTTAGTCTGTCGATATGTTGATTCTGAGTTTGCAGGTGATCTAGAAAAAATGAGGTCAGCTTTAGGATATGAATTTAATCTTGTAGGTGGAGCTATTAGTCGGATGTCAAAGCTACAGAGCATTGTTTCTTTGTCCACTACATAAGAAAAATAAATAGTTGCTTCACATGCTTGCAAAGAGGCAGTTTGGTTAAAAGGTTTGTTTGGTGAGTTTGAAAGGATGCAAGACAAATTAAAGCTACTTTGTGATAGTCAAAGTGTTATTCACTTGGCCAAGAGTTCAGTATACCACAGTAAAACTAAACATATTCCTATTAAGTACCATTTTGTAAGACAAATCATCAATGAAGGTACAGTTTCTCTTGAAAAACTTCATACAAAAGAGAACTACGCAAACATGTTCAGAAAACCAGTACTTTTAGAGAAGCTACAATGGTGATTGGCTTATCTTGGATTTCATAAAAGGTGATGAAAAAAAGAAGGAGCAAGGTATCAGGTTCATTGTTGTCAAGGTGGAGATTGTTGGAATTTGGAGACAATGAATTCCTCCAAGGATAGATTTTAGATTCTATTATTCAATGTTGGCTATAACTAATAAGACCAAGTTAGAATATGGATGAGAGCACATTCAATAGTCAGTTTCTTATGTAACTTGATATAAATTTATGTATGCCCGTAGAGGTTTTGAGTGAGATGAGTGGAGTGAGCCTACTGTAATTTTTCGTCCTATAAACAATAAGAGAATCAATACCTTCTTGGTGGACGTAGCCCAATGTTGGGCGAACCACGTAATCTTCGTGTTATGTGTTTGATATGTTCTGTAATGTTTTTCGCTACATGTTAGTTTTATCTTTGATGACTATGATGAACATATTGTACTCTCTCATTTTGATATGGTATAAGAGAGGCATTGCACATAACTCCCTCATGGGAGTGCCTAGATCATGAGGAGAATAGAAGAGATAGTTTGAGACCAGATTATTTTGTGATGAGCATTTGTTTTCCCATCATCCTATGTTATTGTGATAGTGATTGAGAATCGCCCCAATGGTTCTTGTGTCTTTGAAAATCCCCATGAACTTTGTGGTTACCTTCAATGAATCATTTTAGTGGTTTCGGTGGCAGTGCACTTGCGATACCCTACTTAAAGTTAATTGCAAACTACATATTAGAAACTATTCAAAGCTTCTGGTTCACCCATTTGCAATTTTAAAATTTTTGCAAAGCCAATTAAAATATTGAAATCTTTTATACACCTGGATATCCAATTGAAAATGGGAGGGTTGTAGATGAATTCTAAATTGTCTCTCCTTCCTGAATTTCAGCATTAGAACTCACGATAGCTAGTCTTATAGCATCATTGGTACTTCTAGCCTTGGTTTTAATCCGTGGAGCTACCATGAATTTTATCGTGCAACATCGATATCCTGATGTCAAGAAGAGAGACAAAGCCCAAATAATAACATGAATCCATGAAGAAATATGGTGAGGTCGATGTTGGGATGCGCGTGAAATGAAAGGGGGAAGCCCAAAAACGTGCTCTTCTAGGAGGAGCGCTTGTAGGTAAAGACGTTGTTGCAAGAGCTCCCTAACAATAGAAAGGGGGCGAGCCAACCAGAGATGAACATGATTCTAGTGCCAATTTTGTGGTTTCCCATTCTTGGAGCATGAAATGTTTGAGTAGTCACGTGGACAGATAGAGTGACTTCCAAGAGACCAGCAAACATTGTCAAGGGATTCATGACCTTTGATTGCATGGGTGCATGTGATGTCAGGATATGTGATAAAGGGAATCTTCTCTCGTGCTTATTTTCCAAATGGACGTTTGATGCATTCAGTGCAAGAAGGTTCCACCTGTTGTGGTAGATTTTGATTCGTCCTCCAATAGGAATGTGAAAGGTTTGATTTATCCATTATGAAAAAAACATTGATAGAAGTTTTATTAAAATAAGTTGATTCTTATTGTTTTGATATTTAGTCTAGAAAACTATTGTCATCATTTTGAGTCTATGTTGGAATTGGCCATTCCAATATTGGACCAATTTAATTAGTGTTAGAATTAATGATTAATTTAGGGGTTGGTTGAAGATTTGTAGGAGTTGTTGAGATATTTTCTCAACCTCCATAGCTATGTTTGGGGTAAGTTGAATCTGAGTTCAACTATATATGTACGTATGTATGCGTGCAATAATATAATCAAAATTTGTGTGAATACTGTGTGCCTCTACTCTCTCATGGATTTTAACTTGGTATGAGAGCCTAGCTGGTCTTAATCCCTCACGGGAGTGCCCAGGAATATGAAATAGAGGTTGTTCTCGTGTACATATGTTAGTTTAGGTGTGTGATTTTTTTTTTGTGTGTTGTTTCTCTGCTGAAGGTGAGTTGATTGTTGTTGTTGTCTAATGGTTTTCCTTCTCATCGCCATTCGCAAGGGATCTGCATTTTTTAGAGATAGTTGTTGCTCTACTGCATCAAAGGAGTTTTCTTCCACCGAGAGACATATTTTCTGCTATCAGCAAGGAGACATCGTTGCTTAGTGAAACCGAGGGATTTGATTCTACATATTACCTATCTGCTACAGAATTTCGTCAGTCGTGAAGGATCTATCTGCCATCACTGGGACAACACTACGTGATAGAGAGATAGATGTGATTTGATTGAGCCACCCTCATGTGGAACATATGCATTGACAGAGTGGTCATAATTCAGAAATTGTTGAGATTGTTGTGGAGAAAATCACTGAGAGAGATCACTGATGAAAAAGATGAAAATGCAACAACAGTCCATGATATTCTTTGGATCAATGTGCCCAGATTATCCTCTGCTGCATCTTTCCCTTTATACGCAATTGTTCCAAGTCGATGTCGAGATCCGAAGAGAAATCCATCCAAATCAAATTGTGATTTGCATTTCCTTGATTTGTAATTTTCAGATCTAATCTCTTCACCTGAATGTGTGTTAGTGGTTTTATGTGTGTTAATGTTTAAATTTTTTTATATATTTACGTGTTTATATAAAAGAAAGTAGGAACTCTTGTATCTTGATATAAGCTCGCAGCCCCGATTTCAAGAACAACTATTCTTATTGAAAGTCACCTTGTGTAATTGAATGTTGAGGACATTCTGTATCCAAACTGCTCTTCTAGACACTAAAGGATAGCCGAAAGCAAAAATCCGACAGATGGAGGCATGTTCATAGAATGCATCAATAATTGACATCTTTTATCACAGAAGCCCCGATGAGCCGAGTTGTCAAATTGTCCATTGTACAAGTTCATGAATGATGGTATGAAGCATTTATGCTTTAAATGAGTTGAATGGTAAGCTCGAAGAAGAGGAAGAGAAAGAGCGCAGTC
>JZKD02S1654350.1:25026-62447 GCA_000966675.3 Picea glauca | reverse complement strand
ATCAGACAGAGATCTATGTTGTGATTTGAGAATTGTAATATGTGATTTATTTGTAATGTAATCATTAAGGGAGGGTGTTAGAATTAATGATTAATTTAGGGGTTGGTTGAAGATTTGTAGGAGTTGTTGAGATATTTTCTCAACCCCCATAGCTATGTTTGGGGTAAGTTGAATTTGAGTTCAACTATATATGTACGTATGTATATGTGCAATAATATAATCAAAATTTGTGTGAATACTATGTGCCTCTGCTCTCTCATGGATTTTAACTATTAGAAAATGTTGGAACTGGCCATTCTAATATTAGACCAATTTAATTAGAAAATGTTTGCAAGAACCATTTAGTACTAGACAAATTTTTGTGAAGACTTCGAGATGAAATGGGATTATATTTCTGACAATGTAATGGGATTTGGGAATATGATTGTTACAATGGAATATGGTAATCTTTGTGTTTATATAAGGCATTTTTATATGCTTGTTGTACCTGAATTAATGATGCATATGCGATGCAAGGGGTGCATGATCGGTTGTACCCAAAACCACAGAGCTTTAGTCCAATTTGTATTTCCTCGTCATAGGAAACTTAGTTTCCCATGTTTTGTTGTGCGGATTTGCACAAAGTTATCCTCTTATTCATAGAGAAGATGTGGATAAAGTTGTGGAATAGACCGTTGTGAGAGGTACCAGGGTGACAGGTGTACCTGTAGCCTAAGATTGATGTTGAGTCAAAGATACTAAATCTTCTATTAAGGGGGGGATGCGAGATGAAATAATCTCATAATGTGAGGGACCATGTTATGTTAGAGACAAATTTTAATGCATTGACAAATGATGTAGCTGAAATTTTTTCTTATAGAACTGGTGAGTACAACGGATGGTACCCATGTATCTCAACAAATGGATTGATTTTTATATGGACTTCAATGATCAATTGTTTGCAGTCATCAATTTTATACAGGTACAAAACTAAAGAAGAAGTCCATAGTAAAGAAATCTTAATCGATGAGAAGCAGTGGAAGTCTCGTTCCAACAAATAAGATAATAATGCATATGGAAGTCTTGTAGCAACAACGTAAATCAAATGATGGTGGAAGATGTGTTTATTACAAGCAGTCGTTAAGGGGGCGTGTTAGAATATATAATAACTACTTGTATTATGTGTTCTCATATATTTGGATGTGATTATTATTGGTTATCTACGCAGAATGTTTGGTTGTATATAGACAGTTGTGAGAGAGAGTTTTTCAAACAAAGAGTCCTAAAATGTTGTGAGGTTGAGATATTTTCGTAACCATGAAGATTGCATCATATTGTATTATATGCATCTTTACATTAATTCAAATTTGTTTGACATATAGTTTTTTGTATTTTACTCTACTCTCCCGTTTTAATATGGTATCAGAGCATAACTAGACATAACTCGCTCCTCGGAGTGCCAAAATCACGAGGAGAGTAGAATAGAGAGTTTAAGACTACATTGTTGTGTGATGACCATTTGTTTTTCCAAGTATATTATGTTATTGTGATAGTGTTTGAGAAGCGCCCAGGTGGTTCTTGTGTCCTTGGAAATCCCCGCCAAGTTCGTGGTTATCTTCAATGAATCTGTTTAGGGGTTTTGGTGGCAGTACGCTGGTGATACCCTACTTAATTTTAATTGCAAACTACATATTAGCGACTACTCAAATCTTCTGGTTCACCCATTTGAAATTTTAAAATTTATGAAAAGCCAATTAAAATCTTGGAACTTGTTGTACACCAGGATATCCAATTGAAAATGGGAGGATTCTAGATGAATTCTAAATTTCCTTTGCTTCCGGAATTTCAACATTAGAACTCACGATAGCAAGTCTTGGAGCATCATTGTTACTTCCAACCTTGGTTTCCATCTGTGCAGTTGCCATGACTTTTCGTGGATACCGTGCAGCATCGATACCTTGATGTCGTGAAGAGCGACAGAGCCCACAAAAGACAATGAGGCCATGAAGGAAGATGGCGAGGTCAATATTTGGATTTGTGTGAAGCGAAAGGGGGATGCCCATAAACGTTCTCTACTAGGAGGTGTGCTTGGAGGTAAAGACGTTGTTGTAGGAGCTCCTTGGCGATAAAAGGGGGGTGAGCCAACCAGAGATGAACATGATTCGAGTGCCAATTTTGTGGTTTCCTATTCTTGGAGCATGAAATGTTTGAGAAGTCACGTGGGCAGATTGAGCGACTTCCAAGAGACTTGCAAACACAGTCAAGGGAATCGTGACCTTTGATCGCATGGGTGCATTTGATGTCAGGATCCATGATGACGGGAATCTGCTCTCGTGCTTCTTTGTGAATTGGACGTTTCACACATTCGTTGCAAGAAGGAGCCACATGATGTGGGTGATTTTGATTCGTCGTCCAATAGGAATGTGAAATGTTTGATTTATCCGTTATGTAGAAAGATTTAATAGAAGTTTGGTTAAAAGAATGTGATTCTTATTGTTCTGATATTTAGTGTGGCCAACTATTGTCATGAGTTTGAATCTATGTTGGAATTGGTCATTCCAATATTAGAGTAATTTAATTAGAAAATGTTTGCAATAACCATTTATTACCAAACAAATTATTATGAAGATTTTGAGATGAAATGGGATTATATTGCTAACAATGTAATGGGATTTGGGAATATGATTGTTACAAAGAAATATGGTAATCTTTGTGTTTATATAAATAATATTTAGATCTTTGTTGTACCTGAATTAATGATGCATATGCAATGCAAGGGGTGCATGATCAGTTGTACCCAACACCCTAGAGTTTCGGTCCAATTGTATTGTCTCATCATCGGCAAGTTAGTTCCCCATGTTTGTTCTAATCCCTACCATTCATGCATACGTGTTGTTGTTCATATTTGCACATAGTTATCCTCTTATGCATAGAAAGGATGCGGAGAAATTTGTGGAATAGACCACTGTGACATATATGGGGGTGAAAGGTGTACCTGTAGACTAAGCTTGATGTTGCGTCGAAGATATTGAATCTTCGATTAAGGGGGGAATGTGAGATGAAATAATCTCATAATGTGAGGAACCATGTTATGTTAGAGAGAACTTTTAATGCATTGACAAACCATGTAGCTGGAAATTTTTCCTATAGAACTGGTGAGTACAATGGATGGTACCCATGTATCTTGATAGATGGATTTCTTTTTATATGGGCTTCAATGATCAACTGTTTGCAGTGATCAGTTTTCTATAGGTACAAAACTAAAGAATAATTCTATAGTAAATAAATCTTAATCAATGAGAAGCAGTGGAAGTCTTCTTCCAACAAAGAAGATAACAATGCATATGGAAGTCTTGTAGCAACAATGGAAATCAAATGATGGTGGAAGATGTGTTTATTACCAGTAGTCATTAAAGGGGTGTTTTAGAATATATAATAACTACTTGTATTATGTGTTCTCATATATTTAGATGTGATTATTATTGATTATCTACGTAGATTTTATGGTTAGATCTAGACAGTTGTGAGAGAGATTCTCTCAAACAAAGAGTCATAAAATGGTGTGAGGTTGAAAGATTTTCTTAACCATGAAGATTGCATCATGTTGTATTTATATGCATATTTACATTAATTCAAGTGTGTTTGACATATAGTTTTGTGTATTTTACTCTACTCTCTAATTTTAATAATATGTTGGTATGGTCATTGCTTTCAAAATGAAGTGGAGATGACGAGCCAAACCCAACATCTAAACCTTGCTTGTTTTCTTTTGTTCTATATTAATGAGATAAACAGTTCATGATGCAGAATGTCTCTTTAGAAGACCACTTATATGGTAGGTTTCTCCAACCACCGGAAAAGTTCAATATTGCCTATCTTTTGAAGCCATTCCCTTTTATTTGTTAAATAAAAACTTGAAATTACTATTCTGGATGGGTAAACTAGTAGACTATCAATAAGCAACCCTTAAAAACTATGCTTTGTTAAGAAATTGTACCAGATTGTTCGTCAAGGCCATTTCATGGATCTGCACAATTAATTTGCAGAAGGATATAATGTTCATGTTCACGCAAAGGCAAGCATAGACACACAAAAAAAATGGAGTTGTTCAACTCTTCTCCACATTCATATGAAAAACTAAATTTAAAATATATGAGACTAGATATTTCTCTAGAATACTCCATCCTTCAGCTACCTAATAAATTAAAATTCAACAATCTCATCTAAGTTCATTTATGATACCTATAAGGTTGTTCAATTAAGGGAGAAATTATTCCATTTAACACTCCCCATTAATTTTGACCATTACAAAAATAAGCATAAGCAACTTACATCTTATCATTTAATTTATTCTATAAAGTAATTTTGATTTTCCAATTTACATAATATTATGGATAGAGTTGCAATATATATATATATTAATGAGAAGGTAGTGTCATCCAACCTGCAATTTAGTTTGTTGGCACACACAAAAAAGCATGTTAGATCCCTGCTAGTAAATTTTTTTATCTATTCAACTTATGTCAGAGCCCTGCAAGTGTAAGTTTCAACACCTCTTGTGAATCATTTGAAATTCTGTAATTTTAAGAATGGATGAGAAACTGTAATTGAATATTGTAAGTTGCAAGCAACTACAAATAAATTTAACATCAATAACATTCTCATAGAGGGTGGATCTAGGTGTGTATACAAGGCCATGTTTGATGATGATTTCTTTTTTGTTTTTAAGAAGCTAGATGAGGGTAGCAGACAGACTGAGCAGGAATTTCATGTAGGTATTAAAAACATTATAGGGATTATATTAGAAGATTTTTGCTTCTTCTAACTTTAGAATATATGAGTGAAATTCTTTTTTCTAAGGATTCCCTAAAGATTTTATTTTGGGTATCATTCTATTTTTTGGATTTCATGTTGCACTTCATTGAACATATTGCATCATATTGGTTTATTCTCGCTATATTTTAGAAAATATTTGTTAATATCATCTCTTATTATTGTCATTGCTTGCAAAATGAAGTGGAGCTTTTCTAATTTCATCTCTTGGTATGGTCATTGCTTGCAAAATGAAGTGGATCTTTGCTAATTTCATCTCTTGGTATGGTGGTTTCTTAAAACATGAAGTGGGTATGATGAGAAAAATATGACATCCAAACCTTGCTTGTTTGCTTCAGTTCTACACTAATGAGAATAACACACTAGTAGACCATCAGTAAGAAGCCTTTCACAACTATGCTTTGTTAAGAAATTTTACTGGATTTCTCATCAGGGCCATTTCACAGATCTGCACAGTTAATTTGCGCAAAAATATAGTTTTCAAGTTCAATCATAAGAAAACATGTACAAACACTACAAAAATGTATTTTTTCAACTCTTCTCTTTATTCATATGAAAATCTAAATTCAAAATACAGGAGACTAGATATTTCTCTATAACACTCCATCCTTCACCTACCTAATAAATGCAAATTCACCTATCTCATATAAGTTCTTTTATGATTCATATATATTATCACGTTGTTCAATTAATGAATAAATTACTCCATTTAACACTCCCCCTTAATTTCGACCATTACAAAAATCATCACCAACAATGCCCGAGTGTTGTATCTGAAATTCAAAAGTATTTATTCCCAATGGTTTGGTGAAGATATCTTGTAACTCTTCTTTCAAGTGACAAAACTATAGCATAATTCTACCATCATTGAAAATCTCATGAACTAAATGATAACGAGTATCAATGTGTTTACTCTTACGGTGAAACACATGATTCTTAGATAATGCAATTGTTGAACTATTGTCACAAAATATAGGAGTTGTCTCCTTCTCTTGATGTTCGAGATCACTAAGCATCCTTCTCAACCAAAATGCATGACATGATGTTGAATTTTTTGCGACAAACTCTACTTCTACTGAAAAAATTGTGACTATGGGCTATTTCATAGAAGCCCATGAAATTAAACCTATACCCAACATAAATGCATACCTAGAAGTTTTTTTCCTATCATCAACACTACCTTCAAAATAAATATCTGTATATCTAATAAGGGTGTCATATTTTGAATTGGAATACTAAATTCCAGAATCTGTTGTACATGTAATATATCTCAAAATTATTTTTCCAACTTTCCAACGAGTTATTTTGGGATTTTACATAAATATTGAAATTAAGCTCACTGCATACATGATATCTGGCCTAGTAGTTGTAAGATACATGTGGATGCCTACAAGCCTCTTATATAGAGTATAATCAATTGTTGTTCTTTCGGTTTACTTAGTTTTGTACATGTTTCAATTGGTGTATATCTTGGATTGCATTTGTTCATTTTGAACCTTTTCAAAATATATGTGGCATATTTTTATGACAAATAAAAATTGATTTTTAAGATTGTTCAACTTCAATTCTCAGAAAATATTTCATAAGACCAGGATCATTCATTTCAAATTCACTTTGAATGGCTACTTTGAATTCATTGAACAACAAATTTTGTGTATAAAACATGTCATCAACATCGAGAGAAATCTATCAAAATATTACATGTCCGGTGTCTTTTGGTGTCAAATGTGGGTTCATTGCTTCTCCTATTGAACCCATTGTTGACAAAATAGGAATCAATGTGACTATACAAAGCTCTTGGATCTTGTTTCAAGTCGTACAATGTTTTTTTCAAGATGTACACTTTGTACTATTTACCTTTGATTTGGAATCTTGGTGGCTCATCCACATAAATGTGTTCCTTTAAAATCCCATTTAAAAAGGTTGATTTAATGTCTATTTGATAGACTAGCCATTTGTTTTGGGCTGCAACTCCCAAAATTAGTTGATAGTATCCAAACGTGCTACTGGAGAAAATGTTTCTCCATAGTCAATACCAGGTTCTTGAGCAAACCCTTTTCCTACAAGTCTTTCCTTGTGCTTCTCTACTTTTACTTTCTCATTGAATTTTTTCTTATAAACTCATGTGACTCCAATGTTTGTTTTACATGTAGGGAGATCAGGAAGATTCGATGTGTTGTTTCTTTTAATTGCTTCAATTCCTTCATTCATTGCATCAAACCATTTTTATTCCTTGATTGCTTCTTCAAAATATATTGATTGACATGATAACAAAGAAAAATGTGCTTGTTGATCTATGTCTTCAATATACTCATAAATTTCTCTCAAACTTCTTTTTTTTTGGTTCCTTAAATTTTCTATAGTGGGATCCAAATCATTACTAGATGAAGACGAAGAACTATGCTTTGTTTTTTCTCCTTACGCTTGTGTTTGAAATCATGGAAGTCTTGGTGGAGAATATTGTTGTCCTGTAGCTACCACCTATATACCTTCCTGTATAGAAGGAATCTCATCTACAATTTGTTTGCTTATCGTAAGATTTATTTTCTTTGAATCATGTTTTATTACTATCAAATTCTTAGTAATAAGATTGTACAACCTATATGCTTTAGAATTCTCATTATATCCAACAAATATACATTTTTCACCTCTATCATCAAGATTTCAACTCAAGTCTTTTAGAATGTGATCATAAGAAACACAATCAAAAAATTTAAAATGTGAAACACAAGATTCCATACCAATCCAAGCTTCTTGAGGGACTTTATTTTTCACACTGCTAGTTGGTGAAAAATTCAAAATACCATTGCTTCACCCTAGTATTCATTTGACATTTTTTTGGCCTTCAACATACTTATGACCATATTCATGATTGTGTGATTCTCCCTTTCAAATAATCCATTCTGTTGTGGAGTGTATCTTGTGGTAAACTCTCTTGATCCCATGCTCCCTGCAATATGATGAAAATTATTTGGAGTCATACTCATCTCCTCAATCTGATCTGGGTAGTTTGATGTACTTCCTACTCTGTTTCTCTTTCAAATATTTAAATTCTTTGAATTTTTTAAATGTGTTTGATTTGTGATTGACAAAATAGTCTCATTTTATTCTTCTAAGATCATCAATGAATGTTAGAAAATAAAACTTCCTCCTATTTTTTGAGTTTGCATTAGACCACAAAGGTCTGTATGTAGTAGCTTGAGGTGTTTTTTTTCTCTATAGGGAGCATCATGAAAACTATCCATTTGGTGTTTGGCCAAAATACAACTCTAACAAGAGTTTTTTATGCTCATTTATAATGGGAAAACCTTTTACCATAGACTTCTTATGTAAAACATTGAGACTGTTAAATGGTAAATGACCATATCTATGATGATACAACCAAGTCTCACCTGAGCTTGATACATTTTGAGTAAATGACTGTGACAAATTTACATTTCTCTATATAAAAGAAACATTTTATTTTTAGTCATTTGTATTGTAGCTATGATTTTCTTACTAAGTAGTTTTTCTAAGATTACTCAATTGGAACCTTAAAAAATGACCTTACAACCCTGTTCATTCATCTGGCCTACTCTCATCATATTATGTCTAAGACCGGGGACATAATAAACACGATGAATATCCTTCTTTTCATCTTATTTGGTCAATAGAGAAATTAAACCCTTTCATAAAACTTTCTTTTGATAATCATCTCCCAATTTAATTTGAGATGTGATAGAGCTATCTAAACTAGAAAATCAATATATGTTACTTGTCATATGATTATTGCAACCAATATCTAGAAACCATAGGTCATGACTATGGCTTGATTTGTTAGAGACCTAACCCCTCACATAAAAAGAATAATATATTTCCATGTAATAAAGGTCAATATTATTAAGGCCTGACAATAAGGAAGAATAAATCCAATGTAAGAAGACCTAATAAAAGCTTTTGTTTCTAGAACGATATTCCTCTATATTGTTCTTTTGATAGACATGTTTAGTATAAATATTAGTCAAGGGTATGAGAAGTTTTGTATTTGATATTATTTTAATAGAGATTTGCTCTGCTAAAGGTTTCCCCCTTGAAGAGGCAAGTGAACATTACTCTTAGTAATCAAAGTGCTCTTTTGGTGTTATTTTGGTATCATTTTGGTATTATTGTGGTGTTTTTATAGTTATATTGTTGTTTATCTACCATTTCTAGATAATTATTTATTTTCTACATACTATTTTATATCTGGAATATTACAAGTGGTGTTAGAGCACCTTCCTCGGTAGAACATTGTGGGTGATTTTTTTTTTTCAGGGTAGAGACATATTCTGATGTCTTTAAGCTACAAAGATCTGTCGTTACCTGAATAAACCCGTGGTCGAGGATTCATACATGCAGGAAATACAAGTGTTACTTAAGAACACATCTATTGGGCACCGTTGTAACCCATGTTGGTACCCCTTTGAGTGGTAGCACATTAGATAACACATGTATATGGATCGACCTAGATCCTCTGAATCCCTCCATAGATAAATGGATTGACTATCTCACTGTTATACTTCCATCGAGAGAAACATTCTAGAAGATACTCTATAGTACCTGGGTAGTTAGGCAGTATGGCTAAGGGAACGGTCTATCCTCTTTAGTTGGTGCCCTGAAATATTGTGTGGAGTACTATTGTTGGAACCTGCACGTATATCAGAGAGCTATATTACATGAAAAACCCTTTTCTGTAAAACCCTTGAATATCCTAACCTTTGGTACGGAAACAAAAATAGAAAAGACAAGATCTATTGTTGCACAACTGGGTCTCCTGCATTTGGGTTGCAAAATTACCACACATTTCTTCATGTTAAGTATTTGGGTATTTCAACACTAAAGTATTCTTAAGAAATTTTTTTTTTCCATGGACCCGACCCCCTTCCAACACCCTTATTTGGGGTTTACCCCATTGGATTCAACTTGTCTCCATGATCATTGTGATACACTTCACCCATAACCCATTTTTTGTGTAGTCCCACCTGCTCCTTTTTGTGTTCCCTCTTCATCATATCCCACACCCAAGCCAATACTTGGAAGCTCTCTTCAATACCTTTCACTCTAGTTTCACAGAATCCTAAAAATAAGTGACACAAATTAGTGCCAATATTTCCACCATCAATAAAAACATACATTCCTCTAGCACCACCACAATCAAGGACCTCAAACAACACATTTCTACCTAGCTTGAATCCATCACTACGATAATCTATGCCAAGATGCATATCCTTACAAATCTTCCCTCATCTGACCCACCTTTGCAAATTGAAGGTGAAACTTCCTCTCATTCCCAGAATTTTCATCCCCATCACTTTCATCATGACCTGCACCTTCCACGTGTGGATGTGACCAAATTTGATCACTCAGATCCCACTCGCTAGGTTACTCAAATGAAACATTATTTCTCTTTGTATGGCATTACGGAGGAGTTGGCCAAACTCCATTATGGTTTTCTCCATCTATATCAAGAACGTTGGCAATGGTGGAAATGGAAAAGAAAACTTCCAAGGGTATGTGGCTTGGACAAACTTTTTGGTACAACTTTATGAATGCTTTGACACTGACACCAACCATTTAGGCCGTTTGACAAAGTTGAAATAATATGGCCCAGTGGAAGACTTTATAAACACTTTTGAGCGACTGGATTTTCATACAGAGGGCATGTCTAATGTTATTTTCCAAGAATGTTTTATCAATGTCATCAAGGATGAGATTCATGCCCATATCCTCAGGGCTCGGCCTCAGATTAGGGTGGACTCTACTAAAATAGCTAAGGAAGCATAACAGGTTGTCTCTTCTCAAAACTGAAAACCCTCCTTTATTCCTTGAACTAAAAGAGTCACTCCCACTCCTCCTACTCCACTAAATATCCATAAATTGACCAAGGTAGAAATGGATGAATGCCAACTCAAATGCCTCTATTATAATTGGGATGAAATATATTTTACTAGGCACATGTGTAAGGAAGAATTTTTTTTTATGTCCATCTTGAAGAATACTTCAAAAGAGGATGTTGAGTCTCTCATTTTGTCTGTGTCACCTGAAACCACTGACATGACCCCTCCCTCAGACCCTCCTGAAGTAGAATTGGTCATTTCCCTAAATTCTCTCATTAACTTCTTTGCTGCCCAAACCCTTAAGATAATTGGTTACATTAAGCATAGGAAGGTCATCATTCTTGTTGATAGTGGAAACACCCATAATTTGATTCATCACCACATTTCCCAAGAAAGTAATTTCTATGTCTGTGTCATCAATAATGTTCAAATCATGATTTCCAATGGCGGTCCATGAAATGTGGAGGGCATTGTGAAAATGTGTGTCTCCAAATTGGTGAGTACCACTTGAAATGTTATATGTTTTCTATCAAAATGGGCGGTTGTGACATTGTGTTGGGTGCAGAATGGATAAGAAATTTGGGTCCCATTCTCATAGATTTTAAGGAATTAAGCATAGAATTTGACGAGGAGGGCCAACAATATATGTTCCAAAGAATAACGATCGGTTCCCCAGATATTATCGGTTCCCATCGCATGGAAAATCTGCTCAAAAAAGGTTATTCTGGCATTATTTCCCAATTCCATGCCATACAAGCCAATGACACACCCTCTGTGTCGCAGGACCTCCAATCCATCCTCTCTAAACATCAAGTGATTTTTTCTATTCCCCAAGGAATCCCTCCTTCCTGTGGTGTTCATGGTCATTCCATTCCTCTTATCTAAGGAAGCCTTCCTCCCAATATCCTTCCCTATCATCACCCCTTTACCAAAAAAATGAAATTGGGAAAATTGTTCAAGAACTGCTCAACATAGGTGTTATCCTCCCTAGTATGATCCCCTACTCTTCTCCTGTGGTAATGGTCCTTAAGAAATAAGTTTATTTGCGCATGTGTCCTGACTTTTGCACCCTCAACAAACTCACAATTAAATAAAAAATTCCCATTCCTATCATTAATGACCTCTTGGATGAATAGAGTGGCGTCGAGTTATTTATTAAACTTGATCTTCTTTTTGGCTACCACCATATCCATATGAACGAGACATACATTCCTAAGAATTCATTTAGAACTCATGATGTCCACTATGATTTTTTGTTCATTTCCTTTGTCTTGTGTAATTCTCCCTCCACTTTCTAAAGCCTCATGAATTGTGTCTTCCATCCTTTTCTCTGTCATTTTGTCCTATTTTTCTTTGAGTATATCCTCATCTATAGTAAAACCTAGACAATCCATCTTTCTCATGTGGATCGAGTTCTCCATCTACTCTCTCAGGACCAACTTTTCCTCAAACAATCTAAATGTTATTTTGGCACCTCAAAAGTCAAGTACTTGGGCCATCTTGTTTCGAAGGTTGGTGTTAGGGTGGATCCTAAAATGATTGAATCTATGAAAGATTGGCCTCACCCAAAGACTCTCAAAATATTGCATGGATTTATGGGTTTAACAAGTTATTATCGGAAGTTTGTTAAGAATTATGGAAATATTGTGGCACCTCTCACTGCTCTCCTTAAAAAGAATTCTTTCACTTGGACTCCAGTAGCTGCTTAGGATTTCCAAACCTTGAATATGGACATGTGAACCACTCTAGTCCTATACCTTCAAGATTTCACAAAGACCTTTTTCCTAGAATGTGATGCTTCCGAGAAAGGAATTGGCATCGTCCTTATGCAAGAGGTTTTGCCTTTGGCCTTTACCGACAAACAACTGTTAGAGAGAAATTTAGGAAAAATTAATCTATAAAAACCAATTGTTGGCTATTCTACATGTCGTGGATCTTTGGCGCCCTTATATATTGGGGAAATGCTTCCAAATTAAGATATATCATCAAAGCCTCAATTATTTTTGGGAACAACTCCTTTCCTCCCTAGAGAAACAAAAATGGGTGAATAATATCTTTAGATATGATTATGAGATCATTTACAAGAAATGAAAATACAATATAGTTGTTGATGCACTTTCCAGAAAATATGAAGATGAAGGGTCCCTTTTTTCTCTCTCCTTCATTATACCAGATTGGCTCCAAGATGTTTGCCAGGAATGGCTACACTATCCCAAAAGTTCACATTTGATACAACAATTGAAAGTCAATTCTCCAGTCTCCCCAGGGTAATCTTGACTCAATAATGAGCTTCAATACAAAGATAGTTTTTATTTAAGTAAATAGTCAAAACTTAAATCCATGGTACTTTTTGAGCTTCATTATACACCCACCACTGGGTACTCTAGGTTTAGAAAAACCTATGACAAGGTCAACCATTCTTTTTTTCGAGATGGTATGAAACAAGACATTTGTAATTTTGTGGTTGAATGTGATGTGTGTCAACACAACAAGGGAGAAACAGTCAAATCTCCTGGCACACTGCAACCGCTTCCAATTCCAATTTTTATTTGACATGATATCTCTATGGATTTTATTGTAGTATTACCTAAATCAAGAAATAAATAAGTCATCATGGTGGTAGTTGATCATCTTTCCAAGTATTATCATTTATGTTCTCTTCAACACCCATTTACAACATCCACTGTGGCTCAAATTTTCATGGATTGGGTCTTCAAGATTCATGGCATGTTGCATTCTATTGGTTTTGATTGTGACCCAACTTTCAGCAACAATTTTTGGCAAGAATTGTTCAAGATACAAATCACCCAATTGCATCTCAGCACAACTTATCATCCCCAGACTTATGGTCAAATTGAAGTTGTTAACATGTGTTTGGAAACATATTTGAGGTGTTTTGCATTGGAAAGGAAAAATCAATGGGCTCAATGGTTACCACTAGTTGAATGGAGGTACAACATTTCTTACCATACAAATACCCACATGACTCCTTTTGAAGTGGTATATGGACAAAACCCACCTTCAATTCTCTCGTATTTTCTAGGTGTCTTGAAGGTTCAAGCGGTTGACCAAACGTTTACAGTTTGAGAGCCTATCCTCGATACCCTCAAAGAGAATTTGTTCATGGCCCAGAATCACATGAAGCAACAAGAATATCAAAGTCACTTTGAACATCAATTTGCAGAAGGGGATCAGGTTTTTCTTCGACTGCAATCTTAAAAGAAAATTTCACTCAAGAATGACCATTGTCATAAACTAGCACCCAAATTTTATGTTCCTTACACTATTCTCAATTGTGTGGGACAGGTAGCATATCAATTGTCTTTTCCCTATCATTCTAATCTCCATAATTGTTTTCATGTTCCCTGCTTAAATAAGGTGATTGGAACTAAGTGCCAAACTCAAACCAACCTTCTTGTTGGAGGAAGAAGTGTCCATTTGGATACAGCCACAAGAAGTTTTGGACCAGCGTGAGCGTGGTCTATATTAGTGAACCATTCAGGAAGCGTTACTCCAATGGAAATATACAACTCTAACATATTCCACTTGGGAACCAACTACCATTCTGCAACAATTTCCTCATCTCAAGTCTTGAGGACAAGTTTGTTTTTAAAGGGGAGGACATGTTAGGGACCTAACCCCTCACGTAGGTAGAATGATATATTTACATGTAATAAATTTCAATACTAATAGGCTCTAGCAATAAGGAAGAACAAGTCCAATGTAAGAATACCTAATAGAAGCTTTCGCTTCTAGAAGGATGTTCCTCTAGATTGTTCTTTTGAT
This sequence comes from Picea glauca, assembly GCA_000966675.3. Taxonomy (NCBI): domain Eukaryota; kingdom Viridiplantae; phylum Streptophyta; class Pinopsida; order Pinales; family Pinaceae; genus Picea; species Picea glauca. The sequence goes on along the minus strand of JZKD02S1654350.1, from coordinate 47,994 downwards.
AGACATATTTAGTATAAATAGGAGTCAAGGGTATGATAAGTGTTTTCTTGGATATTATTTTAATAGAGATCTACTCTGCTGGAGGTTTCCCCCTCGAAGAGGAAACTGAACACTTCTCTCAACAATCAAATTTATCTTTTGGTGTTATTCTTGTATCATTTTGGTATTAATGTGGTGTTGTTCTAGTCATATTGATGTTTATCTTTCATTTCTAGCTAGTTATTTATGTTATTCATACTATTTTATATCTCGAATATTACATGATTATTATATAACTTGGCACGAGAATAAAACTGACTTAGATGTTCCTTCTTTAGTGTTGGTAATGTTTTCTTTGTCTCTATTCAGATCTCCTTACTTCTTTTTGCACTCACTTGCATAATGACCAAATTTTTTGCAATAATAGCATTGGATCCTTTATTTGTCAGTCGATCTTTACTGATTGAAATTTTTTTCTCGCCTCCTTTGGTTCTGAGCATTTCTATGTGTCTTTTCTAACTAAACTTCAAGACATGTACAACAATATTAATTACAGGTTTTAGGGGAACGAAAAACTAAGACAAATTTATTCTTGTGCCTCGGAGTGCCAGTGTCATATTGAGGCATGGAGACAGTCAATTTTGGGTAATTCGATGCCAAAAATTTAATGGTTCTATATTTTTTCTGATCTGAGCATTATTTCAGAATACCGATTTCAAAATGAGGTATACTTATGTATTTTTTCAAATTCTTTTGTTGTGATAAGGAAAAATCCTACCCATTGGAGAATAGGACCCGAAGACATAGTCCACTAGGGACGAACTCCGTTATCAAGTTTTTTGCGTTCATATTTCATTATTATGTCTCTTCATTATTCAGTTTTTCCTTCCTTAATGGTGCACTTCAATTTATGTTCATTTAATGCAATTATTTATAAGTCAATCGATGAGAAAATCCCAGATCAATCAGGGTGCACGCCCATGAAAAAATATGCATCAAAGAGTCTACAAATTAACGTGTAACCTCATCATTCCATGACAAATTCCCATACGCTACAAAAAATCTATTATAAAGTGTCTTGCTATATTGATATGCTTAAGATATTACACCTTCTTTTAAAAATCTATTTTTTACTGCTTTCCATTTATCGGGGCCCATCACCTCGAACTTTCATCTCATCATCAAATTGATAAAACTATCATTCATTTGCCCCATCTTTTGATATGCATCCATAAAGTTCTGCAGTGAATGAAAAACAATCTCCAAGCTTCGCTTACTCTCTCTTGGGAGATCCAAGAACCTCAAATCATTTTGCAAACTACTTTTAACACTTGGGCATCGTTCTAGGGTAATTGCTTCAATATACCATTCCCAAGGAATCTCATCACCAACATATGAGGTATAGGTGTATGTGGGTGTGTAATATTTTGTTTCTTGATAATTCCCCCTAAATCCACCTTCACCCTCTTCACCAACATTGGAATATTCATCATAAGAAATCTCTCTTTCATTATCTTCTCTTGAAATAAACTCATCCTCTACACATACACATTTGAAACTATTTACAACATTTAACAGAAAAATAATAATAATAATAATAATAATAATAATTAAAATAAAACACACACAGACACACAGATATAATATATATATATATATATATATATATACACACACACACACACACACACACAAGAACAAAATAAATAAAAAAAATTACTGAACATATTTTCTTGTCGTGATGCATTCCCTACATTCTCAGGTGTCAGAGTATTAATGTGCAACCCATCTAAGAAATTTGCATCCATAACACTATTTTGAGCACATTCTTTCGATGATATATTCATAGATTCATATGATAATCTCCTCCTTTGACTATATTTCCTTTGGTCACTACCAGTTGCCCCTCCCATGTTTCCATGCCTTGCTGATATATGGGTCTCTGACATCCTCAGAGTTTCAGTCAAAGAAGGGGTTCCTCTTACTCTTTGATTGAATAGCCTAGAGAGTTAACGAGGCATTTTTGCAGACTCTTGTCTCGACATATCGCCTCAATCTATATATTCTTTCAAAATCGATGAATATGAAATTTGATAAGTTATAGAAACATAAAATGAAAATATGATTTACAAAACAACTTGAAGGAATCTAATATTTATAACAACTTCGAAGCATCAAAGACATATATTGAAGAAACTAACAACTATTTTTTTTACTATAATGCTATATATAATGAACATGAAAATATTTAAATATAAAAAAAATGTAACATGTAGAGGATAACCTATATGTATGTGTAAATTGTAGAAGGTAATTTATAAGATAATCTATACATGTAACATGTAGAAGGTAATTTTTTTATAATGTTTATGAAAGAGTTATTTAATTTTTTTTTAATATTCCTACCAAAGTGAACTTGTTGTGGTATATATTGGATAAGGAGATGCATCCTTAGTGTACCAAATCATAGGACAATGTTTGTGCCCCACTCTTCAAGATTAATCAGTAAAATATAGTATGAGACTAGGGATGGATGAAAATAATGAGTAAAAACTAACATGTTTTGTACTCGTTATCCCTCACCTGGGGAACAATTTTTTCCATCACCATCAAACTCCTAAACCTATGGTTCTAAGCCAAGGTTCTAAACCTAAATGGTGATGCAATATGAAGGAAAGATAATTTAATTAGTACCTTATAGAATATTGAGATATAGGATATATGAACTTTCAAATTACTTAAAGAACTTTAGTAAATGCATCTAATAAAATTGAAACAACGAAAAATAACATAAAATTACTTTATTGGTATTAGTGTTAGCTTTTTATTTGGGCATGGCTAGAACTTGACTTGACTTAACAATCATTTCAATAATTATTTTGTTATCTAATTTTGGGTTATAATGCTAATTTTCATTAGAATATTTAAATCTATTGACAATAAAGGAACACTTAACATCATGGAATCATTGGAATGGATACATCCTCTTCTCCACCCACTACCCTGGGAATCTATTAAGGTGATATACCCTCAACCTAAATTTTTCCAGTTCGAGTCTTAGATTCACTGATGGAATCTTATGGAATAGAAGGAATCAATGGGACTAGATCTTCAGATGAGGTAGAGCTTAACAAACCAGTGATAGTAAGATACCCTTTTGTAGAAAACATATACATATCATAGGTAACAATACCACTCTTTCATTAGTATCAAGTTGAACCTAATTTAAACAGAGTAGTAAATCCATAGTATAAGTTTCTCCATATTACATAGATCATGAGCTTATACATAGCTAAGATAGTGTAACCAATAGAGTACCAGCTTCAATAAGAGTAAATAACAACGTAAAAGATATTCCATTCATACTAGTGGATATTAGTAATATGAACACCACTATTAGTATAGGCTATAACTCTAACCCTTACCCGGTGCACTCATTCAAGATCTTGATTAGTAGTAAGAGCTTATACATGTTTCTTTCTCATTGATTAGTACAGATCCATTGCATCATGTTTAATAAGGGTCATACAATCAAGCTCGTTTTGGTTACCATTTTTTAGTGACTGATTCAATAAAGGTTAGTAATAGGTATAAATAATGAATCTTGTACTTGATCGACCAATATGAATGAACTAGACACATGAAGAACATAGACATATCGAGATAAGTTATATGTGCTTCCTAAACTGATTCTTATCATTACTAGTTAGGTTAGTGTTTTCATATTTCTTGAAATAGGTTAATCTTATCCTATGTATTTCACCTAATTAATGTGTGATTACTATCCATATCCTTATGAGAAAAAGGTCACCAATGTAATCTCAATGTGATTTGTAGATCATATGTGGTTTCATTAGTCCATATACGTAATTAATGGAATAATTATATAGATAACAAGGATAAGTACATGTATTTACCATATTAGTTAGGTTAGTATTGTTTCCATTATACTAATAAGGGTATGCTTTATGCAATAACAAGATTCATTGAATACACATAATACATAACAGATAGGAATGTACTACATATATCAGTAGTTTAAGAAAATATATGTGATTAATTACTATCATGTAACAGTATAAGGTGATGCTTGTTCAACCTCTGTGTACTAATCCACTGTATCTTCTTATGTTACAGTTTAGATATTAGGTTACGATGATTACACTATATATGAGTAATAAGTATCATTATGTATGCTCTTTATTGGTACTAGTAATATCAACTTATCTAGCTCATGTACAAAGATTATGGAAATAAGGTAGATCTTAATCAAAGAACACAACTATACTACTAACCAATTGACACCACAGATTCATTAGTAATGATTACTATGATGATTACGTGAATAAGGATAAGTAATAACAATAGCTAACATGTTGTTGATATACTAAGTGTAATACTGGTGATTACTGATCTAATGGGATTACAAGGGTATTTATAGAAGAGTAAGTCCATGATGTGTTGTTAGTGAGTCATTTGGTCACTACTGATATGATAGTACTGCATAATCTCATTATCATGATTTTCTCACCAAATGATGTTGTGAGTTATTAGAAAAGAGTATATTATATACAACACAGTGAATAAAGCATACTGATCAGACCACAATTGTGAATGATTAAAGTTTGTCATATTTATAAAGATTAAATGCATATTCTTGGGACATTATTTGATGGTTTAAGTCCTAGAACAACTTCGATTTGTTGTTGCAACATTTCATTTCCCAAGTGCTAGTATTTAATGGTTTGTTGATTCCCTGGCTTAACAGACAAAATATTTAAATCATTTGGCATAAATATAATATAAACAGACTAGAGTATACTATATTTTCATTTATAATTAAAACGATTCATATTAAAGTTGGAAACACTGACAATGGCCTATATTATCATGTATGAAATCTAATGGCATATTATCCTATATGAAATATAATGGTATATTCCTATATTTAGATGAGTAGATAGGTGAAGTAAATAAAAAGTTAATATTGTTTAATATTAACTCATTTCTAGCACTATTTTGAATGGGTAAACACTATTGTTTTATGGAGAACTAATCCCTTCACTTTCTTATGCATGGTTAATATTTCACCTAAAAATTAACACTTCTTAAACTCTAATGACAAGTTTCTATTGGTTGGAATAATTTCAATATTCATGGTATGTAGTTTCTCTTTGCACGAATCATATTGTTGATAACCCACACACTTATAATTAATTTTCATTTCACGTGAACTTGTGAGATTGGTTTTGGGAAACAAGGATGCATCAATTTGTTTTACATGCACATATAATTTACATCAATCTTTGGAAAATAGATTTAGATGCACAATTTGAATTCACTATTCTTAACTCACTGCTATTTTTAAGCATAATGAGTTAGAAAAGAGTATCTTATATACAACACAGTGAAGTAAGCACAGTGAATTCACTGTGCTTAATTTGAAAGGTTATGCTATTTGGCAGAGGTAATAGACCTTGAAAATATTTATATCTGGAATTAGGTTTGGAAGGAAGAAAATAGGATAGACTTGCAAGGGGAGGAAGCAAAATGTTGGACTCTATCTGTGCAAAAGTTGAAACATAGTACAATCAGATTAAGAGAGGAAGAGGATGAAATTGTTTGGTCTAAAAACAACTCATCGGGAAGATACACAACATAATTAGGATATAAAGCAATGTTTTGAGTAGAGGAGGAAACGATCGGAGGTGGTGGTGGAAGTGTGTATGGAAAACAAAATCCCCTATAAAACAAAAAGTTTTCCTTTGGCTAGTTCTTGCAAACAAAATATTGAGTTGGGATAATTGTAAAAAGAGAGCATGGCATCGGACATGAAGATGAATCTTCTGCAAAAGTAATGATGATACCTTACCTCACTTTATGATTACATGTCCTTTTACAAAAGTAATATGGGAGGAAGTTATTAAAATAGCAAGAGGAAATGGTAAATGGCAGGGATATACTGCAATGGATTGTCTATATGTATGGTTTAAGAGAAAATATGTCCAGGCTAATAAATCTCTTCCTTGTATTGTCCTTTGGGACCTTTGGCTAGATAGGAATGATATGATCTTTCAAAATAAAGAAATTCATGCCCATTCAATTTTTTTTCTCAAATCAAGTATGATTATGAGGGAGTGTGGAAATTAGGTACGAAAAAGCCTCCAAGAGTGGTTCCTAGTCCAAATATTGAAAAAACATATGCCTAGGGATACTTTGATGGGGCAATTCACGAGAATTATGTGYTCGGGGGACTATTGAGTGAGGCGGAAGGTTTTATCGAATATCGCTCCCATGTTGCATATAGAGTCTAGTGGTAGGTAATAACATAAAGAGTCCATCTATTATGTTAATTTAAGGCRTTAATATTTCATGAAGACATGTTTAGTTTCCGACCATACTTAGCTTAGAAAATTGGGAGGATTTCCTTGAAAGTTTTATTGTGCTTAATTTMCTATCTTGTTGTAAAAGTATGGGAAATAGGATTTTTCTTTAGGAGATAGTAGAAGTTTAGATTATTAAGTCTAGTAAAAATTAGGATTAATTAMACTTTTTTTTATTTTAGGTAGAAAGAGTCAGAACAAGAGTTATCATAGCTCTTCCTTATTTTTATTAGGTATAGGAATTCAGAGTTCTTAGTTCATTGTGATTTTAATTCATTGTTCTTAAAAAATACAGTGAATTAAGCACAATGAATTCATTGTTCTTAATTCACTCTTTAATATGATAATTACACTAACTACACTAATTTACACTAATTTATAAAACAAAAACATGATAATTAAACTAATTTTAAAAACTATAACATACATGCTATAACAGTGACCAACAACACCAACATCGACCAACTATAACAACACCAACAATGACAACACCAGCTATAACAATGACCAACAACACCAAAATCGACAACAACACCAACAACGACAACACCAACAACAATAACACCACCAACAAAAACAACACCAACAACGACAACAACGACCAAAAACACTAGACTGTTAACAACTCGAAAAGGATGGATTGACTGATGTGCAGGAAATATATAAAAAAAAAATTGGCTAAAAGTTTGTTTTGGACGAGAAAAGATTTCGGCTGAAAGATGTTTCAGTTGAACAATATTGTAGATTTTAACCTTGTACAATATTTACTACAAACAAATTTTCAGTAAAAGAACAAAAAATATACAATGGAAAATACAAACATTACACAGAGATTTTTCCCCTCGAAACCCAAACCGGGAAAGCCAACATATTATATATTCATTCATAGTGATACATTGTTTACAAAAAAATATACATATAGGAGCCAGCAGCATCCAAAACCCTAACAGAATGACATGTATTAGTCAACAAGCCTCATTCCTTAACTAGAAATAGAAAACCATCAGCAAAGAAACCATGCGTTGAAAAAACACCTAAATTATGTGGCACATTTTCCAAGGAAAAAAAATATGTGACACATTTTTCGAGGCAAAAAAATATGTGACACATTTTCCAAGGAAAAAAAATATGTGACACAGTACTACTCGTGCAAAGAATATAACACATACCCAACAAATATTTCGGCCAAAAATATGTTACCGAATGAAAAAATTCATCCCGCTAGCAACTTTTTTGGTCGAACGAATCTTTGGATCGAAATATCTTTTGGCCGAAAAGATGCTACCGGATGAAAATAATCCATCCGGCTAAAATTTTACACAAAAATTGAGGGATTCGTCATGGTACCGTTCGATTTTACATTCAAAGGTTCGGCCGAAACATTTTTCGGCCAAAAAAATAACACTTTCCGCCGAAAAAAGGTCTCTAGGAATTTTGGAGACCTAATTCTCACAAAAGTGTTACCCACCTTCATGATTTTACCCAGAAGCATTCAGATGCAATGCCAAGGAAGTATGAGGAGGAATTAGAGTTAAAGGAAAATTTGTTGAGAGGGCCTGGGTTAGAAAAGGATATTACAACCAGAGAGGAGACATATTGACAAATTCCTTGTAATGAAGAAGTGATTACAACATATAAGAAAACAAAGGTAAATTTAAAATTTAAAATCAATTATAACGTTGCGGGTATAGAAAGAAATGATGAGCATGAAGTTGTAATTAGAGAAATGGGATATAAACTATTTCTTGAAAATTAAGTTAAACTTTTGGAGCTAATGTCTAGAGATTTTGAGAAATAATTGAGGTTTTTCGAGGAATGGTTAGTAAGAGATCTAGGTAAAAAGGAATAAGAATTCAGACTTAGTTCAAGACGATTCTGAGAATAAAAATCAAATATCCATATTGTAGTAGCATGGATGAAAAAGAGATGCAATAACCAATAAATAGAAACAACAATAAGTTTCAGCAAAGAAGCAGTGAGATGTACCAACAGGGAGATAAATTGTACATGGATATTCATGCGATGCACATGTTGATGATAAAATTTCCTAAGAGGAATCATATTGAGGTAATAAGAACAATCAACAATATATTACAATTGACTATACAAATTTGCATCAACAAGGGAAGTGGAAAATTGTAGCATAAACTTTGGAGGTCTGGAGAATTAAAGACAACAACAATACAAAAGTAAGGAAACAATGCAAGTAAGTAGAAACAACATAATATTTGGAATCCACGAAGATGGAGGATAGCAATGAATACAACACGTAGCATAACATGTGACAACATCAACAATCATATCAAAGGGAATCGTTTAATTGAAAACACAAGATCATGATATCATGAAAATTTTTAACCCTCGGAGTCAGATGCAGGAGGAGTTTTTTCTCCAAAATCAACCTTGTTGATTAGACCTAGGGGGTATATGAAATTACTAAGGGACTAGGTTCCGTAAAATTCCAATTAATGTAATTTATCATATTTTAGTAGGATTTTAGAAGGATAGGGTTTGTTTTTCCCTATTTCAAGTGTAAAAGGTTAATTGAGAAATTAGTTAAGTTAAGGTAAATTATGATAAGTATGGATAATTTGATTACATTTGACACTTATTAATTGTAACGTATTAGAATCGTATTATCATTGTTCGTTGCGCAATATTAAGGATTTGTAAATGGGATGGAATTGACATTACATGCTTGTAAGCCTACGTGAAATCAAAATATGTATTTAGAGACACCATGAGAAAGAGGCAGTGAGGTGTTTGTAAGGAGGCTAAGTGTGGCCAACACACCTAATAGAGGCCAATTAATTATAAATCAAGCCTAGAAGGAGAAATTCCTTGTGTAAATTTTTTTGCAGGTTCATCAATAGAATCTTTTTGTGTTTATTCGACATTTCGGTGTATTATTAAACAATAGATTGAGTTACTATTTGTGTGGGTTTCAATATTTTTTGTGTGCATGCATGAGTCGAGTGTTTTTTGGAGGTTTCAGAATAACATAAGCTACAACAATTATTGTTCCTTGATCACTGGAAGGATCAATGATCCAAATCACATCAACCTATACCATGAAGGAAAGGTCATTTATAACTGTACCATTTCCCAAGAGTTAAGTCTTGACCGTTGGATCAAATTTAGCAGGACTCTAAACAAGTCACAACATTTGGTGGTAAGAGTAATATATATCCATTGATTCGATAGTTAGATCAACGTATGATAGCCATATATGGAGTTAAAATAGATAAGGAATTTATGGGAGGATCGTTACCGATCGATCCATATCAAGATCGACGATTCTCGTTATAGCGGAACGTAGGCATCGAGTGTTATAAAGTGATCGATGCTACAAAAATTTTGGGGTTTCGATGATGAGAAATGTCAGAATTGATGTAATAAGTTCAATTGAGGATGTGACATGTGGATACTAGGTCCCATGATATATGGATTATGTGGAAAACTTTTGACAATGAATATTAGATCTTGAGTCTATAGATAAAATAAATCTCTTCAGATATGAGTTAAGTCATACTGATGTAAGGAACTCATGACACATGGAAGGAAGGTTATGGAGTAATCATAGTTCTATGGTGGACCATGTACTTAGTTTAGAATATAATAAAAGGTGAGATCAATAGTCTAGACTATATAAACGAGGATATATTGTTTGAACGATATCGTAGAATAATAGATCATGATCGTTGATCACCAACGAGATCAATGGTCCAGATCATTGTGTCTCGTGCCCATCTACATATTTTGGTTGCTCAAAGAGGTATTATGTCCCAATGTCCCGATGATGACAAACGTCATGTTGACATAAATCCATCCACACAAGAGATGAAACATGGTGAGAGCATCATGACCATTGATCATGATAGTATCAATGATGATCCATTATCAAGGAGGGATAGATCCAACCATTCATTAAAGGAGAAGATTGATGATTGACGTTTAATGTTATGGATAATGTGAAAGGGGGATAACAAAAGGTTAGGCATCTGCCTAGTGGATTACAATAACCACTCTTAGACACATGGAGGTGGAAGTAGGAACACATATCCCTCATAGGGGGTTTTTGAAACCATTGTTTGACCATCTGTGAAAATAAGAAGAAATACAACTCTTCAATAGTTGTAAGCCACCATGTTGTTATTCCATGGTTCCTACCACAAGGTCTTATGGAGTTGATAACTAAAGGAGTTATCACCAAAGGCTTAAGTGCTTAAGGGAATAAGAACCTAGTCACAACAATTGGTTGTGTGGACAATAAGGGCTTAGAACTAGATGAGAGAAGCACTTAGGTTTAAGCAAAAAGTTATAACAGTTGGTCACAGAAAGGGATAAGTTTCCAAGTTTGATTTTTGTAGATAAACATAGATAGGGACTAGTGTGAGAAAAAAACATTAAAACCTATGTTCGAATAGAGAAATTTTGGGCCCATACAAAGAATTGAGAGAAACACTAGCTTGAAGCTCCAGGTGAGTAAATTTATAGTTTTGCACATGGTTCCTTATCAATAAAACTATGTATATAATATATGGAAGCGTAGTAAGACAAAACACCTAGTTAGTTTCCAAAGTAATTTCTTAGGTATAAGGAACTTCCTATAGTAAACATTTTCACCTGTATCGAAAATGAATTATATCTACCCTATTCTAACTTCTATAGCTTCATGTAAGTAGGAGTTTCATCAAATGTATATTCAATCCACGTTATTAGCTGGGGCTTGATAAGAATAAAATCACATGTAATAACCTCCTACATATGTTCATACATATGTTCATAGTGAATCTAATCTCATTTTTATCCTTAAAATATATCTATATGGTGTTAAGAAAGATCCTTAGGCTTGGTATCCTAAAATGAATACCTTTATTCTTGACATTGCGTTTTATAGATGCCATTCTTTCCCCATTGACTATATCAATAAACTGGGTGACCATCTCATACATATTATTATATTTATTTATGAATGTATTCCATTTCCCCATCTAAGTATGCATGTGACCTTATTTCTTCTTTCAAATAAAATGTTGTAAAAAATACCCATTTTCTAGTCTAAAGTCAAACTTGTTGCAACTTGTACAACACCTAAACTGGATGTCACTTTGAACCATAAGTTAGTAGGTATCCTTTTTATTTGACTCATACCCATCCTCATATTTTCTTTGATAGTGTTATTGTTGTATAATATATCCAAACGTCCAATGAGCGACATCAACAATATGTAGAGAGGATACTTTATTATACCTCAAGTATAGTTCAGTTTTAAATCTAGTATAGTTTGTGGGGGACTCCTTTGTTTTTTTCTTCACTAATAACAGTTAGTTTAGTAACAGTTGGGTCCTTCTTTTACTCTTGGTTATATACATGTCACATGGGCTTTTACGAAGCAATATGACATTTATACTTATTCAATGAAAGAAAACTATTAAGCAATAGTTAGAGAAATTGAAGAATCATTGTGGCTACAATAGAAAACTATTAAGCAATAGTTAGAGAAATTCAAGAATAATTGTGTCTACAATAGATCCTTTCAAAATTTTCATTCAAATAGTAGTGTTTGACCACACTTTCGTGTGATAATCAGAGTGCCTTTTTTTTCTACATGTGGTTCATAAGACCGAAGATTAGTAGATGGATAAATCCACGAACCCCCCCTCCCCCTGAAATCCATGAACATGGGGAGGCCAGTATTGGAGGGATATTGATTTCTCAACAACATGAGCACCATAATAAAAAATAAGAGCATCTTATAGACCCATTAAGGGAATCACCTATCACTTACAAGGAATTGAACCTGGGTGGGGAGGATAACAACCGTTCACCTAAGAAACCTCATGTTTATCCCTCTGTATTAAAGGGGTTTCCCGACTATGCCTATATGAAAACTGGGTTTGAACACTCTTTAGTACTCTAAAGTCTGCTTAGCAATCATGAACAATTTTCTCACTTTCCCTAATCCAAAGATTATAATTCCTAAACTGTTGTTGGTGTTGTATAAAAATAAATTATAGTATCTTTTAATTACGCATGATTGATTCTTTAGAGATGCTTTTACTTGAAAGAGTAGATGGATATGAAACTAATGATGTTTTGACCGGAATCCAAAAACCATGTAGTAGGAAGATTAAATGCATAATTCCGTTCAATGAATCCTACATAGAAGAGGGAGACGAGGTTTATTTTTCTTCCAAGCACCATTAAACACTCAACCCAACACTTAATTCATGCAACACTCTTTGCAAAATAAAATTCACTTAAACGAAGAATCCAAATGTTTTCCATATTATCAAAATAGAATTATTTAAAATTTCAAAACCAATTAATGTTAAGTTCTTTAATTTTTTCACTACAACTATACTTCTAATGATTTAGAATGAATGAATTTACTTTCTTGATGTTAACATGAAAATAACATTGAATGTAATTCCTTTAATGCTTCATTTCTTTCAATGAGCATGAAATAGTTCAAAGGTAAGATAGAAGAGAACCATAAACAAAAGGATATTGAAACAAAGATGCACTCGAGAGTCGAAAATAAATCAATCACTATTAAAAAGTATTAAAACCAAAATATTTGAGACCAATTGATAGCAAAAAAAACTCTAAAAAATTTCATATTTCAAAATATAAGCGAAGTGAAAGAATCAATTGTCAACAGGATACTTCCAAGTTGACAAAAAAATCTAAAAACTGACAACTAGAATTCTTGAAAGTACAAAAGTCAAATGCTTGTATAATCTGACAAGAATAAGACTGTTGAAAATCAAAACTCAGTATCAAAGATTTGGCCAACCTTGACCATCTTATAACCTTTTAAAAACTTGATTAGAGGTAATACACAAGAAACAAGACAAGAAGAGTGATACTCACAATCAAAACCAAACAATCAAAGTATAAAGAAATCATAAAAGAATGAGGACAAAATCAGACTGAGAAACAGAGACCAAAAGTTCCTATAGACCAGCCCACGAAAGGGTGATGCTCTTGGTACCTAGAGTACAAGGCGTCAAAGGTATATTCATGCTCCTATAAATACTAAATTGGGGCAGTGATGCTCTATATTACAACATAAGGGAATGTCACTTTTGAAAAAGAAGGGAAAACATCCTCAGACTCAACAAATATTCAACGAAAGTGGAATCTGTAAGTTATTCAATAGAGTGGGAAAGAAAACAAGACTCTAGAAAAATAAAATTCAATCAAGTGACATATTAAGACAAACGGTTAAAAACCAAGGAAACAACCATTCAAAAAAATGTTGTGAGAAATCTCACCCTGTGGATACGTTGAGCTCCCTATAGTTGGGTTTTGTTCAACTAAGACAACTAGAACAAATGGACACTAACATTCATAGTTCTCGTCTATTTATGCATGAAATAAAAGAGGACAAGAAAGAGAATGAGGCTCCTTATTTTGTTGGTTGTCCTAGCTTCTCTTTATCATTCCAATGTTGGATCTAGTCCATCTCCAAATGTAGTCTACCTGCAAAGAAATCGAACTATCCTCTTCTTTTACTACTTGTAACAAGTTAGATAACAGATATCATAACTAACCCATAATAATTCATTAATAAAATTGAAACGAGAATGCAATAGGGAAATAGGCCAAGTTTGCTAATATGAGAAACAATGGAGCTTACAATCATAATGTACTACAAGCCTCCTCCAGTGATCCTCCTATCCATCCCCTTACTATATGTTGATGAATGAAACAAAAGTTTGGTATGCTTCAGACATTAATTATTTCTAATCTCTTTCACCCTTGAGATTCCTTGTTTATATAAAGACTTTGGGGGGTTTAACCAACTAAGAATATCAAGGGAAGGTTTAGATATTTCCTCCATAAATTAGGATTGATTACCAAAAAAAGAGAGGCTTGAGCCTATGAATAATCCATCGATCATAAGCACCGAAAGTATCTTGGAGTCAAGCCATAGAATAATGTGGGATTGGTTAAAACCACGCTAACATGACTAGTGATCCTAATGAAATTGGAAGGAGGTTTCAATGACTCTCCCTGTTGGTCTAGCAAGAGGCGTCATCTTAAGAGTGATTCTCCCTAGGCCATAGCAGGGGGTGCCAATGTTCCAACTAAGACAAATAACAAGGGGAAAAATAAAGTGTCCCACCTTCAGAAAGTATATTTTCTACTCTTTGATAACTAGGGAACATGACAAAAAGTTTTTCATAGTATCACAGATGTAGAATCACGGTGTGACACCTCGATATGACAATTTTGTGTGTAACTATGATAATATAAAAAAATACTTGATAATTCAGTAATAAAACACTATATTATGCGGTCTAGTACATTGTTACCTTTATATGAATTGTTGTCATCAAACACACATAAAAAATGACTACTTTAAGCGTCCCTCTAAAAATGCATGTAGAGTGAATCAATTCAATCAACAACTATGAATAGTTTGTATATTATTGATGGTTTCTTCCTATGACAACTATGACCACCTATGCATTTGTAGTACCTTCGGGAAATGGCTCATGTTTCTAGAATGGGATGAATTATCTACAAATGAACTATTAAATTTGTATTATAATTATGTATTGAGAATAAAAAAAATTAGTTAAGAATACAAGTAAATGAATATTTTTTATGGTATAGTAGGCGGCATGCTGAAACATCTATATTTTGGTATTGTGAAGAAAAACTTAACAAGTAGAAGTTAGAAATCTAAATATTAGTAGTGCATACACACCATACAAAAAAGAATAATTAGAACCAAGTTAGTTAACTAATTATAAATTCATTAAAAGTAAAACATATTATTATACTTAACTTCTCAAAAAATCACTATCCGAAATAATCCTTAATAATGGCTCTTTCAAAGTGGTATATGATGGCCCCAACTAGTAAATAACCTCAACAAGTGTGGTATGATAAACCATCATCCGCTGAAGCAATTTCTAAGTAGACATGAGTTCTTCTCTAGGTAAAAGCCTATAGGGTAAATGGGTTAGATGGTTTGCATCTTGGTTCTTTGCATTGGGTCACTTTTATGACATCCCTAAAAGGATAATTAGTGCTAATACTAAACACATGTGTCTAATTAAAACTCTACATACATTTTTTTAAAAAACTACAATGAGTTACATTATTATTATTATTATTAATAACGGGGAGACATCCATATTTATAACATGTATAACATCCAAATATTTATATTTATAATAATAAGAATAGTTTGAAATTGATTCCATGAATATACAAGTTAATCTCTTTCTCTCTATGTCATATTAGATGGAAAGGTTAGATAATTGTGATTTATGTCTCGCATGATATTCATATTATGTATATTTATGTATACAAGTAAGCATGTTTCGAGATTGTTTCCATCAATATAGAAGTTCATCTCCTTCTCTCTATGTCATATTAGATTGAAGTTCATCTCTTTCTCTCTATGTCATATTAGATTTGAAGCAGATCTATTTGTTCTTTATATGTACCATGATATTAACACTGACGCGTTTTAGTTGATATGTTCCTATATACCAATGTTGTTGTGGTTAATGTTGTTACAATTTACAAGGGATTTTCGAAACTATGGAGCTAATGAAGTGTAACATTCAATACAGATTGCTAATTGAACGACCAACTGTAGCTGACTTGATACTTCCCAAAGAAACAACAAACAAGTGGTACATTAATTAAGAGAAAAAAATCAGTCATCGAAATAGTACAGGTTTCATGGAATACCAGCGAAATTTGGCTAGCCTCCTCCAAAGGAAAAGACCAATTTAAAATTTGCCACCACGGGGTCGGTGCAGGGAGATGAGTAACGAAAACAAAAGCTTTTGCTATGCTTAATAAATCGATTGGGAGAGCGATATGGAAGAATATAAAAGTCTACTACTTACATTTACATTTGATTAACATGAACTGGATGAAACAATTACTTACATTTGTGTAGAATGAATTCCCTGAAACCGTTCCAAATATTATTGGAGACATGAACCAAGCTCACCACATAGCCAACTCCATCACTCGCAGCTTCTTCTGGATCCTGGTCATGGCCATAGCTATCCTTCCCGGATCGCCTGAGAAGCACAGCGGGTTGCTACGCCAAGATGACTTGCCCACAAACCAGTTGGACTCCCTTATTGACTAGAATGGCCGGTAGGTTTCAATTTGTTGCCATTCTACAACCTATAGCAAAAAATAGGTCACGTCTGTCCTGTGGACAAATCATTCTTGGCTGAGTAACACTCTGTACTTTTACGTCTACCTCTTCATCCAAACTCTCCCCACTCCCCTTTACTTGTACTACAAGCAAGTAATCAAGGGGTAAGGGTCAGTCAAGCTGGATGGCCACGAAGAATTCAAGAACAGGATATAAACTATATAAATCAATCAATGGAGGATGAAGCAACCCCAGATGGGATGAATAAATATATACGCCTTCCCGTGATATCATTCAAATCAAATGGAATAAATCTCTTTATGAGCACAGAATCTTAAGTAAGCATATCTCTTTACCGGATGAGCATACTTTCTAAGAAAGCATCTAGCTCTCGCCAACATGATGTAATGTATGTCCAATAGCCACGCGGCGAGCACCAGATTCTACCATTATTAATGTCAAAGCTGTTGAAAACTTTTCGGCAATGAGAGATTCGCCACGCGCCGGAATTGAAAAACAAAAGATGTAGCATTATTTTATGGCCAACGGATTAAAGATGTAGTGGGCGTCCCGAGGAATTGACGAATCTCCGACAACAACAACGCTTCTCCAAGACAAATAATTGCACATATGTATTTGTTGTATTTGTTGTATTTCAATTTTCATTATCACTCCGTTTCTTTCGAAACTATAGTAAAGATGAAGTGGCATTCAAATTATTTTGAGGAGAAAGTGGCATTCTTATTAGTATACCTGCCGCCAGACATGTATATAGCCTTGGGTCCAGTTCGAACCCCAAATACCGACATTTCCACTTCAATGGTTTCAGTTTTGTATTTACCATAACCTACGTGGCCATGCCCTACAGATATGTATATAGCATTGGATTTACTCGCTGACTGGGTATTAGTTTGTTGATCACATAAAAGTTTTACATGAGTTTTTCAATGTTGGTAAAGGTTCAATTCCCGTGAGGGCCTAACCTAGAGCCATGGGGGCACCTTGAGGTAGTGGTCGAACCTGTGGTTGCAACCAGAAATATTATATTGAATACCATTGTGAACCGTGCAGATATAAGTGGACCAAAGCCCACCTCCATGTCCTCCAAATTTATACGTCCCAAAGGGGTTGGATCCAATGGTGAAAAGTGATGAGTTTTTAATTGTTAGGAAATGTTCAATTCCCGTGATGGCCTAACCTTGAGCCATGTGGGAACCTTGAGGTAGTGGTCAAACCTATGGTTGCACCTAGAGATATTATATTAAATAATATTGTGACAAATGCACACATAAGTGGATCAAATCCCACCCCCATGTCCTCCAAATTTTAAAACCCCATATGTGGTGTCAGCAAGGCCCAGACATTGATGGGAGACGATGACGACTGCCACCTTTCCATAGACCACGTGACCAACGCATGCCGCCCTCTCCTCCATTTAATCCTCTCCCCCTGCCCCTCCCCCCATGATGCTACTCTGTCACCTTCATTACTGCGACTTCATTACCTTCATTACTATGAGTTCATCCCCTCTAGTTATTTCGTCCTGGCGATGGAGGATTGTTGTAGATCGTCACCTCACTATGTGCGGGAACTACTCCTTCACCTCTCCTTTCATGGCTTCCCCCCAGGCGACCTTCGCAAGATTTTGTCTCTCCTGTAGTTTGTGTTTGTTCTCTTCCATCCTACTTGTTGTTCACTCTCTCCTTCCCTTTCTCATCTCTGCCTCACCTTCATCCATAGTTCGCCATGCCCAGGCTCCGTGATAAGCCAAAGTTAGGACCTCTCTGGTACCAAAACAAGGTGTCCATTTTATCCCGACATTCATCTATCCCCGCTCCATCGTTGAACTCCTCACCCCCTTCATATGTCCATTCCTCCCCAAACCAGAGTGGTTACCTACCTTTTTCCTCGCCATGGGCATGTAGCATGGAGTGGTTCAACCTCGAATAAAATTATATGGGTTATGCTCTGGGCCAAATCCCAGATATGGCCTCATATTCTTAGCACGCCTTGGTCATCTCGACGAGCTCATCGCTCTTTGCCCCCTCGTACTATTCAAAGAGGACCTCCCTGCATAGGTGGAGGAGGTGCATGCTCATGTGGAAGTGCCTCATGCAGACCCTAAGAAACTGCATGCTCAATTGGAACCGCGTCAAGCGGACTTGAAGAAACTGCATGCTCAAATCGAAGTGCCCCATGTGAGCGAGCCTCCAAGCTTAGAGTGTTATTATTGTGTCAGAATTAGAGGAGCGCTGGAGATACTACAATATTTGGTCTTTGCGGTTAGACAAGACATAAAGGACCTTCACTTTCGGATGGAGCACTTGGACCAACGAGCAAAGCAAATTGGGTCTCTACTGGGTACATTGCTCCACTCACTGCATACTCCAGGACATGTAACAAATTCCCCAACTACTTCAGAGTCGATTATTTCCCTAGCGACCCAAATGACTATCACAAAAGAGATAGAGACACATCCTTAAGGCGACCCAGATTTACAGGTGTCATCGTGGTTGTTTTAATCTCTTAAATGTTCCAATCTTTTGGAAGCTCAACATAGTCAATTTTTGTATTAGTCTACATAGTTTTTTTTTGTCATATAGTTTTAATGGAAGATATGGTCGAATCGATTTCCCCATGGGGTGATTCATAAAAGTGTGTTTATTTTAAATTCTAAATTCAGAAAGAGAACTAAGTTGAATTTATTTCCCCTTAAAAAAATTAAGCTCAAGCAAATCCCTCCTAATACTGTAATTTTTGCTCCATGAAAAATAATATATAGAATTCTTACTTAAAATATATATAGATATATATAAGTTGATTAATATATAAAATATAATAACTTCAATTGAAATGTGTAACTTGAAGACTACTTATTTTTAGAAATGATCTCCCTATATAAAGAAATTATATTAATCTCCATTATACAACAAAAATATCTTACTCCATATAAAGAAATTATATTAATCTCCATTATACAACAAAAAAAAATCTTATTTCTTTATGTCTTTAAGATAAATAATGTAAGAAACAAAAAGAGAATATTATTTTTTTTCAACTTCATAAAATAATTTATAAAAAATAATATTTTATAATATTAATTTTTTGAATATTAAAAAATTAGAAAGAAAATTTATATTCTTAAAATCAATTGATATTTATGGATGAATGAATTTTCAGCAAAAAGAGAATATTGTTTTTTTTTAACTTCATAAAATAATTTATAAAAAATAATATTTTATAATATTAATTTTTTGAATATTAAGAAATTAGAAAAAAAATTTATATTGTTAAAATCAATTGATATTTATGGATGAATGAATTTTCAAAATTAGTGATACAATGGAGATTGAGGATGAACATGAATTTATTTTAACAAAATACATTTTTAATTATATGGAAAATTGCATGAAGTTCATTTTTCTTTATAAATTCTTATGCTTAGTCAAACTATTTGTATAGTAAAACATTTTATTAAACTAATTTAAAAAAATATTAATATAATTGAAATTTTTAAATTTGAAATAAAACAAATTGAGGATGAGCAACATTTTCTTTTAACATTTACTACTTTTAAAGATAAAAAACTTTATTTCTTATTAAAACTATAATAATATGGAGCATTCTCAATTTCATATATTTAAATGTAAAAACATAATTTTAAAAAACATTTAAATTAATTTTCATTATTTATCTATTAAATTTTGTTCTTATACAATGTTTTGCTATCATCCTTTATAATTTTCATTATTTATCTATTAAATTTTGTTCTATGGAATGTTTTGCTATCATCCTTTATAATTTAACAAATTTAATGGAAAAATTTTCAATTAATAAATATGTATTAAAAACTAATTTATTTTTTATCTTTTCTTGACAAATATAACTATCTATTTTGTAAACTAATTTAATTTGCTGCATTTTTTCCTTACACAACTTTTTTATTACATCTTTTTAAATTAGTAGTACTAATAATTCAATTTAACTTTAAATAGCATTTTCATTTTCAATTAATTATTACCACTAAATTGTTATAAAAAAAAAATATTTATTTTTTTTAATTATTTTAATATTTTTTTATTCTTCTGAATATACAAAATAAATTTATATCTTTTTAATAATTATTGTAATTTAAAGATAGATCACTCTAATTTTTTCCTAAGTATATAAATTAAATTTATATATTTATAATATGATACTATAATAATTTTAATTTAAAGATAATTTAATTGACTATGATTATTTAATTATATTTAAGAAATTCCTGGTATTTGGTTTAAATAGCCACAGTTAAACATACCGGTTTATCTACTTCAACATACTTACAGATTTATTGAAATATTTTCACAAATACGTGAGTTAACATCTTTACATCTTAGACATGATATTATAATCATTTTAGTTTATATTAATATTTATTTTCAATTCTACAAGTTGGACCGACAAATATGCACAACCAAGAATGACCTGCCATACACTCATTGAAATATAGTATAACAACCATATCTCAAATAGCGGAATGAATTACAGAAGAATATTGTTGTTTCTTACTTTTGGTAACAACCAACCTTCAATGTTTTCTTACAAGACAAAAGTGAGAATAGCAAAAACTAACTCTGTTTGCCAGCAGCATTTACATAATGTTTTGCAATATACAAATGTGACAGACTTGCTGGGAATAATACGCTTTTCAATATACAAACATGACAGACATTGTGGGAATAACAAAAGCTAATACTGTTTGTGATAATTTTTGCATTGAATGACAAAATTTCGCATAGTTGAAGTTTCTTATTCATTCATTTCAATAGAGATTCATATGAATGTCAACATCTCAAAACCTTGCCAACACCATTTATCCAAAAGGAGCTTGTTGGGATCTGACTCGTATGATTCTCGCGAATTATTCCATCTGCCTACTAGTTAGAGAAGATTCTTGTGTATAACTTGCTTATCCGTTGATCCTTATTTTTATGGTCAATTCTCCGCTCTCTGTTTGTGCCTTCTCGGAATCCTGTGGAATCCTGTGGCTTTTCAGGTGGACAACGCCCTGTGTGATCACATACTGGACATTTTAACATTTGTAGGATCATGGAAAATATATTGTATACATTCATGTTAAATGTTTAAATATAAAAATGAGTATAGATTCATGCTCGTAATGAAATTACGCCTTGTTCCATTACGTGAAACGAATGTTTGCCGAGGTTCATGGTCCCATCTAAATGGAATCGTTTGTGTCGAGGAGAATGGTTTAAGAACTTAATAAAGTGAAGACATTTAAGAATAAACTGATCCTTTAGAAAAACAAATTGTTGCTACTTCTACTTCTACTGCAGCAATCAAATCAAATACTGAAGAATTTTTTCTATCACATTATATTATTTTATAACAGTTGTGCATCTAAAAGCAAACTAGTTTCTAGCGGTGAATGCTTTAATACCACTTAAGATCAATCAAGGACTTCAATTTTCGTGTTGATGTACAATGAATTAACTATGTAGTAACTCTTAACACGTGTATCAACTTTTTAAAGTTCTCTTTCAACAATTCCTTAATGAACACATATGCAAGTTGATCATTGGATCTTCAAATTTTCATTTCGATCTAATTTAATTTGATAATATATATCATTTTATAGAGTTTGTAGAATAGAGTAAAATTAATGTCAATAGATGCATAGTGGTTTCTAGAATACAATAAAATTAATGTTAATAAATGCATAGTGGTTTTGTGATTTCATAATTGTAATTGAATAATTGTATTGTGGTTGTGATATATAATTAAAGAAGTATTGTTGAAGTTATGATAATTTTAAATTAGCCACCTCAATGTAGTTCACTGTAGTTATATAGAAGAACTCCATTAAAAAGTGAGTTATTTCTTACTAACTCTAATTCTATTTTTGAATTATAACAAACAATATGTATAATGGGAAATGAAGTGTATAAAAACAAAAAATGATGTTAATATACTAAAGAAATGAAGTGTATAATGGGAAAAGAATTGGACATATATGGGTTTAAAATATGATGTTGTCATATGGTTTTCCTTAATTTGAACAAGGGTACTTTAGAATTAAGCATAAGAACAAGTGTTTTTAGATAAGTTGTATAATATTGGGCAGAAGGATAAAGAGAGCACCAAGGTTTTGTTTTCAATTTTAAACTTCCTATTCCAGATTCATGCATGTATTCAATAGAAAATATTATTATTTCTATAAACTCTATTAGTAAGAACAATTCAATCAATGGTAATTTGGCTAGAATGTTGCAAATTACTATATTATGATAAAAAGCACAAACATTCGAGTTGATAATGTTCAATTTTTTAAGGCTTTGAATATTGTCATCGACAAATATGTCTTACATTCATATTTAAATATTATACATATGGATGATGTTGATATTGTTTTGAGATCTCATTGAATGGACTCAATTGGTAAAGTTAGTATTTAGG
>JZKD02S1654350.1:0-11765 GCA_000966675.3 Picea glauca | reverse complement strand
ATATATGCATATATATATAGTAAAGTGTTGTGGTATCCACACGAAATTCTGTAGGATGAATAATGCATATTGTTATGGCTAATGTTAAGATTATGGATAGACTTTATGACAATTTATGACAATAAATATACTATGCATACAATAAAGGAATAAAGATATGTATAATGGATTATCTTTGTGTCACAATCAAATTTTGAAGAGTCATGGAACTTAATGTCTTCTATTTATTTATTTTTATTCGGGAAATTTGGGGTACACTACATAGAGGTTCTTGAACGTCTCAACGAAGTTATACTATTATTTTTTTTCCATTACTACCACATATTTATTAAAACATGTTTTATGAATTTATTGTTATCTCCATGATCATGAATTCTTCAATACAACATATTAGTTTTTTTCCATTACTACCACATATTTATTAAAACATGTTTTATGAATTTATTGTTATCTCCATGATCATGAATTCTTCAATACAACATAGTCAGGTAAGAAAATAAATGCATAGAATCATTGAAACATATCCATGCTAACATTTCTTAAACACAATTCTCAGTAAACTTTGTTTCACATTCTACCTTAAAAGTTGCAGAGTTTATTACTTAATCTAACCTTCTTTCCTTAACAAGAAACTTCACTTCACAAGAAAATAAATGCATAGAATCATTGAAACATATCCATGCTAACATTTCTTAAACACAATTCTCAGTAAACTTTGTTTCACATTCTACCTTAAAAGTTGCAGAGTTTATTACTTAATCTAACCTTCTTTCCTTAACAAGAAACTTCACTTCACATTCTAGTCAATTATGCAAGGACTCTAACCTTCTTTCCTTAACAAGAAACTTCACTTCACATTCTAGTCAATTATGCAAGGACTAGTTGTTTTGCACCTATTTAGTATGTTTAGGTATATATGTCCCTTGCATTGTCTAGATACCCTTCGTTTGATCCATTTTTCCATCCAGAATTCGAATTACTTTCATGGCCTTGCCTTTATGTCATTTTTGTGATTGGCCATTGATTAAGTAATAATTTTAGTGTTGTTTATAGTTCTTTATTAGTTTCATAATCATTGAACCCTATCTTTTTGTGATAACTTTTTTTTATCTTTTTGTGATAACTTTTTTTTATCTTTTGATGTGTTGTCTTATACTTTATCTAGATGTTCTTTAGAGGGTAATGAATGTAGTGTTTTCATATTTTATCGTAGCCACCTTAACCATTGTTCCATCGGAATAATGAGGATGATGTTTTAAGGTATGATCTTGGGTTGTCGTATTCTTGTTTTAGTATTGATGATTACAATATATTACAATATATTACAATCATGTTATTGAACGATCAACAAATAAATATGGTAATTGTACATACCATTCTTAGAATGATTTGGTGATTTTTTTCATATTATTTCAAATTTTATCTTAATATTCATGGATATTTCAACATTGGTTAGCTTGATTCTTGATGTGTTGTTTTTTTATGTGTTATTATTTTGTTTTTGTGGCCAAATAAAATGGAAAATTTGATGGCATTGATGAGATAGTTCAATGGTTGTATTGACTTTATGATTTCAGCTGACATGTTCATATTTATATGTTCAGAAGCATAGGATGAATAAGATCAAAATTTTAGAGTAGTAGACTTACTTTCATGTTCCCTTTGGTAGTGTTGATCCAGGTGGATATCGGTGGTTACCCACCTATCCCAACTGACTCATTTTGGCAGTTTTAGTTTAGCAGTTTTGTTTCTAGTTTTCAGGTCCAAAACTTCTGGGATTGTTTTGTGACCCTAAACAACGTTTTTAGGGATCACCATAGTTAAATCATGGACATAGTTAGATTTCGATGACAAAACCCGTATTCCTCAGATAAACCTTTCCAATGAGATATTGTGAGCCCCAAGCGAAGATTGTATGCCAAAGTTACACCTTGGGGATGTTGATACACGAAATAACCCAAAACGGGGTCCAGCAAACTGTTGGCTTTGGCTTTGGGTTCTGGATTTTATTTATGTTAAAAAGGCCTTTATAGCCTCATTGTAAACCATCTTCTTGCAAATGCGAATAGAAGACACATATATTATCAGAGATAAGGTGCTACCATTATAGCGAGTCTTTCACTTTGTATTTTTATAGTCTTTGTACATTTTCGCTCATTAATATAAAATTGTGTATTACTGTATCTATGTGTTTATGGTTGCATCTATGATATATTTTTGTTATATTATTGGATATTTGATATATCTATGTACATTTATTTATTATATCTCCTCTCCCATTTCATGTCGAAAATAATCTGTATCAGTGGTATCAGAGAAGGTTTCTCTTGATCATTTTTCAGTGTGTGTCCCCAATGAGGTCTTAGTATATCAATTTGGGTCTCAATATTGTCTCTTTTGAAGAAAATTGCTCTTTCACGACCAAGAAAACTTCCATGGAGGAAGAAAAGAAAAACAATAGAGGAGCCAATTCTATTAATCTGTTGCTCAACAAGCTTTCACGAGATAGAGGGACAAAATGATGGAGAATTTTTCCCACATCCTTCAATGCCTGCCGATAAAAAAAATCACGTCTTCATCAAGAAAACACTTTGGAGGAACCTTGCCTTCCCAGGTACAAGTTAATTTTGATATTCCCATATTTGAAGGACAGATAGATGCAGATGCCCTAGAAAAATGGTTAAATCTGCTAGAAAGTTATTTCTATGTTCGTAATTTCTTTGATAGCGAAAATATCACCTTCACATTCGTTAAAACTTTGAACCATGTAAAACATTGGTGGGAAACTTACTGGGAACAAAGTTCCACAGATGATTCTGGAATATCTGGGGGTGAGCCCACTCGAGAGTTTTTTGTGGATGCGGCAAAAGCAGGGTAAAGAAGTTCTGGATTTCACTAATACCTTCCATACCTTATGCACCAATATGGGTATCAGAGACTCTGAACAACATTCGATTCTGAAATATTCTGGGTCTCTACAAATATATATCAAAATTGAAACGGATTTTCTGTACATCTCATCACTCAGTGCTTCTTATAGATATGTTGTTAAAATCGAGCAAAGATTTAAGAACTAGAACAAACAGGAGTTTGGGTTTACAAATCCACAAAAACCAAAGTATGATAAAGACGACCCTAACAAAGAGTCTCTTGAAATCCATTACAAACCACAGGAAAAGAAGGGTCACAGAAGGATGAAGAAGGACACCAGAAAATGGTCCAATTTCCAAAAAATGCCCTGACACAACAGTGATGAATGTTGCTCAAAATAGTCATTGGTGGCTGCTATCAAAGACAAGTAGTTGAACACTAATTCAAAATATGATTCAAAAAATAATGATAGAAGACATATCATCGTTGTAGACCCCATTTCTACTGTCGTGATTATAACAATTCAACCAAAAGAACCAACATATCTAGAAGAGGGGGAGTGTCTTTTTCATTCATTGATGTGGGTGAAGGGGACCCTGCTACATTTTATTATTTATAGTGGAAGCCAAAAGAACCTCATCTCAGTAGAGGTCATTAAACAATTTGGATTGGTGACAACACCACACCCACAACCATACAACATCGGGTGGCTTCGCCAGGGACACGATCTTTGTGTCATCAAGCATTGTCAATTTTCATACAACATCCATCCCTTCAAAGATGAGGTATTATGTGTTGTTTCACCACTGGATTTCTGTGATGTTCTCTT
Source organism: Picea glauca (assembly GCA_000966675.3). Lineage (NCBI taxonomy): Eukaryota > Viridiplantae > Streptophyta > Pinopsida > Pinales > Pinaceae > Picea > Picea glauca. Next base: position 8,065 of record JZKD02S1654350.1, on the reverse strand, counting down.
AGGCCAACCATATATATGGAAGCGCCATGCGATCTATGATTCTTGACCCAGTAGTGTCATTGTCACTCTCATGGGTCATCTCTATAGGATACTAGAGGTAGTTCCAACTATTGTCCCACCTAAACAATTTCACAAGGTAGCATCTCATACTACAAAATTAATCTTCTTCATAACATATTCGAAATATGAACAAAAGGATATTTCAACCACTACAAACTCATCCCAAGCACCATTCTATCCAACAAAAGTAGGTCCAAAAAGCTGCAACAAAGTGCTAATATTCCTTATTCACACAGACATCTCATGTATCTCGATAGCTAGAACAAATTCAACTATGCCAAAAATAGGTTCGTGACAACCTTCCATAGTGCAACGTCTCTAGCAAGGAAAGTAATGCACCAAGATTCAGTTACATGAATCACTTTCCCCTCTCCCCCAGAAAATCAATGCAATGGAGACCATTGCTTCCTAAGAAGAGAGTATTTATCGAGGTGGATATCAGTGGCCACCCACCTATCCCAACTGACTCACTTTGGCAGTTTTGTTTCTAGTTTTCGAGTCCCAAACTTCTATGGCCGTTTTGAGGTTGTAAATAGAATTTTTAGGAGTTGCATAGAAAAATGTGTATTCCTCGGATGGAAATTTTCAACGAGCTATCATTCTCCTCAAACGAAGATTGCATGCCAAAGTTATGCCCCCCATAAGTTGATACACCAAACTACCCAAAACAAGGTCAACAAAATTGTTGGCTTTTCATCTTCTGGGGATAGGATTTTTTATTTTCTTTATGCTAAAAGGGCATTTATAGCCTCATTGTAAACCATCTTCTTGTGAATGCGAGTAGCGTACCCATCTCTTTGCAAAGACACGTTGCAACCATTCTAGCGAGTATTTCACTCTCTATTTTTACAGTCTTTGTACATTATCGCTCATTAATAGAAAATTGTGTATTATTGTATTTATGTGTTAACGGTTGCATCTCTGATACATTTCTTTTATATTATTGGATATTTGAGATATCTCCTATATCTCCACTCTCATTTCGTGTAGAAAATAATATGAATCAATTGTTAGCTTGTGCCTTTATTTGTAAAGATAAGTTTGAGATTTTTTGTAGTAAGGACAAGAGCTTTAGATACTTTTTATGTTGGGTTTTCTGAAGTAAATACATCCATGTGTTTTTTTTTACTTTTGTAACAATAGTGAACAAATGTATAATAGATCTTTGGATTTCTTACGAGATTATTTTAGTGTAGATGCCCTTGGAGCTAGTTGTTACCAATAATTTTGTATGGGGCCTATACGTGTGATTTTCATTCCAATAATGTTTTTTATTTCTATCACAAATTTGTAGGATGACACAGATGGAGTATTTTGAGGACATTAGTATGGATTATATTCATTATAAGACACTCATCTCGAGGTTCATATTCATAAATGGTGGCTCTTATCATATTGCATATTGTTTATTGACGTATTAATCTCTTAGTGGATATTTTGATGACTTATCACTAGATTCTTGACTTTATAATGGAGCACACTAGATCACATTAACCTTTTTATCCTTGTAATGTCATGATTTATATATTTACTCCTCTTTTCAAGAGATCACTCCACATTTACTCATCTTTGTAGGGTTATCTAGCCCTCCTAGGTTTTTTGTGGTGAACCTTGACATATAAAAGATAAAATATAATCCCTTAGTTTAAGAAACAAACTATGAACATAAGAAATATCAAAACATTCACACCATAAATTACACAATAATATAAAAATTAACCCTTAAGGTAGGGTAACACCATCTAATACAACTTATGGAAGGATTCACTCGAGAAGACATTATTGCTACAATACGATAACATCCAATGTGTTCAATAAAATGTTAAGTAAATATCTATATATATATTATGATGAGTATTTTTGGGCATCTATGACAACTAGCCATTATATTGTATTATTGTTTCTAACCACACAATGAAACTATACCATGATTATTACCATATTACATTCATTATTCCCTTGGGTATCTCTCTAGTTACATTACATTCCATCTACCTTCACATGTTCCATTCTCTAAACATTGGAGTAAGCCATACAATATGATATGCTAGAAATATTTCCAGCTAGTACCAACCATATCCATCAATCCATCTTACTGAAATGTGAACGTGTGGTCCAAATGCTTCTTTTCCACCTTGATTTTGATTCTAGTTGTTCATTTGGTGCCATGTTATCATTGTTCTACTTTGATATTAACATTCATCGCTTTTAGTTCTCCACATCGATAATCTTTCTCATTCCATGTTGGTCATAATAATCTTGTTGAAGCTCATGCCCATGCCTTAGTGACTCTTAATTATTTGGGTGCTATGGGAAGTGATAGATATACAACAAACATCACTATAAATTATTTTTTCTTGGACTCTTGAACATGTTGCCCCCTAGATTTTTCTTCCTTTTTTTTCCCTTATGGTGGATTTATTCATATAATTATGTAGGTTTTTCTTCCAATTCAACCTCAAACTCTTTATAGGTATTACGACTAGTTTCTCTATATGGACTTCTTAAGTTTCCTCATGGGCCCTTCTTGTTAAGTAAGAGAAATATTCTTCATTGACATTTTCTTCTTTTTTTTACCAAAGACTCCAAAGCTTCGGTTGCTCCTAAATACTAACTTTACCAATTGAGTCCATTCAATGAGATCTCAAAACAATATCAACATCATCCATATGTATAATATTTAAATATGAATGTAAGACATATTTGTCGATGACAATNTTTCATATTTTATCGTAGCCACCTTAACCATTGTTCCATCGGAATAATGAGGATGATGTTTTAAGGTATGATCTTGGGTTGTCGTATTCTTGTTTTAGTATTGATGATTACAATATATTACAATATATTACAATCATGTTATTGAACGATCAACAAATAAATATGGTAATTGTACATACCATTCTTAGAATGATTTGGTGATTTTTTTCATATTATTTCAAATTTTATCTTAATATTCATGGATATTTCAACATTGGTTAGCTTGATTCTTGATGTGTTGTTTTTTTATGTGTTATTATTTTGTTTTTGTGGCCAAATAAAATGGAAAATTTGATGGCATTGATGAGATAGTTCAATGGTTGTATTGACTTTATGATTTCAGCTGACATGTTCATATTTATATGTTCAGAAGCATAGGATGAATAAGATCAAAATTTTAGAGTAGTAGACTTACTTTCATGTTCCCTTTGGTAGTGTTGATCCAGGTGGATATCGGTGGTTACCCACCTATCCCAACTGACTCATTTTGGCAGTTTTAGTTTAGCAGTTTTGTTTCTAGTTTTCAGGTCCAAAACTTCTGGGATTGTTTTGTGACCCTAAACAACGTTTTTAGGGATCACCATAGTTAAATCATGGACATAGTTAGATTTCGATGACAAAACCCGTATTCCTCAGATAAACCTTTCCAATGAGATATTGTGAGCCCCAAGCGAAGATTGTATGCCAAAGTTACACCTTGGGGATGTTGATACACGAAATAACCCAAAACGGGGTCCAGCAAACTGTTGGCTTTGGCTTTGGGTTCTGGATTTTATTTATGTTAAAAAGGCCTTTATAGCCTCATTGTAAACCATCTTCTTGCAAATGCGAATAGAAGACACATATATTATCAGAGATAAGGTGCTACCATTATAGCGAGTCTTTCACTTTGTATTTTTATAGTCTTTGTACATTTTCGCTCATTAATATAAAATTGTGTATTACTGTATCTATGTGTTTATGGTTGCATCTATGATATATTTTTGTTATATTATTGGATATTTGATATATCTATGTACATTTATTTATTATATCTCCTCTCCCATTTCATGTCGAAAATAATCTGTATCAGTGGTATCAGAGAAGGTTTCTCTTGATCATTTTTCAGTGTGTGTCCCCAATGAGGTCTTAGTATATCAATTTGGGTCTCAATATTGTCTCTTTTGAAGAAAATTGCTCTTTCACGACCAAGAAAACTTCCATGGAGGAAGAAAAGAAAAACAATAGAGGAGCCAATTCTATTAATCTGTTGCTCAACAAGCTTTCACGAGATAGAGGGACAAAATGATGGAGAATTTTTCCCACATCCTTCAATGCCTGCCGATAAAAAAAATCACGTCTTCATCAAGAAAACACTTTGGAGGAACCTTGCCTTCCCAGGTACAAGTTAATTTTGATATTCCCATATTTGAAGGACAGATAGATGCAGATGCCCTAGAAAAATGGTTAAATCTGCTAGAAAGTTATTTCTATGTTCGTAATTTCTTTGATAGCGAAAATATCACCTTCACATTCGTTAAAACTTTGAACCATGTAAAACATTGGTGGGAAACTTACTGGGAACAAAGTTCCACAGATGATTCTGGAATATCTGGGGGTGAGCCCACTCGAGAGTTTTTTGTGGATGCGGCAAAAGCAGGGTAAAGAAGTTCTGGATTTCACTAATACCTTCCATACCTTATGCACCAATATGGGTATCAGAGACTCTGAACAACATTCGATTCTGAAATATTCTGGGTCTCTACAAATATATATCAAAATTGAAACGGATTTTCTGTACATCTCATCACTCAGTGCTTCTTATAGATATGTTGTTAAAATCGAGCAAAGATTTAAGAACTAGAACAAACAGGAGTTTGGGTTTACAAATCCACAAAAACCAAAGTATGATAAAGACGACCCTAACAAAGAGTCTCTTGAAATCCATTACAAACCACAGGAAAAGAAGGGTCACAGAAGGATGAAGAAGGACACCAGAAAATGGTCCAATTTCCAAAAAATGCCCTGACACAACAGTGATGAATGTTGCTCAAAATAGTCATTGGTGGCTGCTATCAAAGACAAGTAGTTGAACACTAATTCAAAATATGATTCAAAAAATAATGATAGAAGACATATCATCGTTGTAGACCCCATTTCTACTGTCGTGATTATAACAATTCAACCAAAAGAACCAACATATCTAGAAGAGGGGGAGTGTCTTTTTCATTCATTGATGTGGGTGAAGGGGACCCTGCTACATTTTATTATTTATAGTGGAAGCCAAAAGAACCTCATCTCAGTAGAGGTCATTAAACAATTTGGATTGGTGACAACACCACACCCACAACCATACAACATCGGGTGGCTTCGCCAGGGACACGATCTTTGTGTCATCAAGCATTGTCAATTTTCATACAACATCCATCCCTTCAAAGATGAGGTATTATGTGTTGTTTCACCACTGGATTTCTGTGATGTTCTCTTAGGCCAACCATATATATGGAAGCGCCATGCGATCTATGATTCTTGACCCAGTAGTGTCATTGTCACTCTCATGGGTCATCTCTATAGGATACTAGAGGTAGTTCCAACTATTGTCCCACCTAAACAATTTCACAAGGTAGCATCTCATACTACAAAATTAATCTTCTTCATAACATATTCGAAATATGAACAAAAGGATATTTCAACCACTACAAACTCATCCCAAGCACCATTCTATCCAACAAAAGTAGGTCCAAAAAGCTGCAACAAAGTGCTAATATTCCTTATTCACACAGACATCTCATGTATCTCGATAGCTAGAACAAATTCAACTATGCCAAAAATAGGTTCGTGACAACCTTCCATAGTGCAACGTCTCTAGCAAGGAAAGTAATGCACCAAGATTCAGTTACATGAATCACTTTCCCCTCTCCCCCAGAAAATCAATGCAATGGAGACCATTGCTTCCTAAGAAGAGAGTATTTATCGAGGTGGATATCAGTGGCCACCCACCTATCCCAACTGACTCACTTTGGCAGTTTTGTTTCTAGTTTTCGAGTCCCAAACTTCTATGGCCGTTTTGAGGTTGTAAATAGAATTTTTAGGAGTTGCATAGAAAAATGTGTATTCCTCGGATGGAAATTTTCAACGAGCTATCATTCTCCTCAAACGAAGATTGCATGCCAAAGTTATGCCCCCCATAAGTTGATACACCAAACTACCCAAAACAAGGTCAACAAAATTGTTGGCTTTTCATCTTCTGGGGATAGGATTTTTTATTTTCTTTATGCTAAAAGGGCATTTATAGCCTCATTGTAAACCATATTCTTGTGAATGCGAGTAGCGTACCCATCTCTTTGCAAAGACACGTTGCAACCATTCTAGCGAGTCTTTCACTCTCTATTTTTACAGTCTTTGTACATTTTCGCTCATTAATAGAAAATTGTGTATTATTGTATTTATGTGTTAACGGTTGCATCTCTGATACATTTCTTTTATATTATTGGATATTTGAGATATCTCCTATATATCCACTCTCATTTCGTGTAGAAACTAATATGAATCAATTGTTAGCTTGTGCCTTTATTTGTAAAGATAAATTTGAGATTTTTTGTAGTAAGGACAAGAGCTTTGGATACTTTTTATGTGGGGTTTTCTGAAGTAAATACATCCATGTGTTTTTTTTTTTACTTTTGTAACAATAGTGAACAAATGTATAATAGATCTATGGATTTCTTACGAGATTATTTTAGTGTAGATGCCCTTGGAGCTAGTGGTTACCAATAATTTTGTATGGGGCCTATACGTGTGATTTTCATTCCAATAATGTTTTTTATTTCTATCACAAATTTTTAGGATGACACAGATGGAGTATTTGGAGGACATTAGTATGGATTATATTCATTATTATAAGACACTCATATCGAGGTTCATATTCATAAATGGTGGCTCTTATCATATTGCATATTGTTTATTGACGTATTAATCTCTTAGTGGATGTTTTGATGACTTATTACTAGATTCTTGACTTTATAATGGAGCACCCTAGATCACATTAACCTTTTTAGCCTTGTAATGTCATGATTTATATATTTAATCCTCTTTTCAAGAGATCACTCCACATTTACTCATCTTTGTAGGGTTATCTAGCCCTCCTAGGTTTTGTGTGGTGAACCTTGACATATAAAAGATAAAATATAATCCCTTAGTTTAAGAAACAAACTATGAACATAAGAAATATCAAAACATTCACACCATAAATTACACAATAATATAAAAATTAACCCTTAAGGTAGGGTAACACCATCTAATACAACTTATGGAAGGATTCACTCGAGAAGACATTATTGCTACAATACGATAACATCCAATGTGTTCAATAAAATGTTAAGTAAATATCTATATATATATTATGATGAGTATTTTTGGGCATCTATGACAACTAGCCATTATATTGTATTATTGTTTCTAACCACACAATGAAACTATACCATGATTATTACCATATTACATTCATTATTCCCTTGGGTATCTCTCTAGTTACATTACATTCCATCTACCTTCACATGTTCCATTCTCTAAACATTGGAGTAAGCCATACAATATGATATGCTAGAAATATTTCCAGCTAGTACCAACCATATCCATCAATCCATCTTACTGAAATGTGAACGTGTGGTCCAAATGCTTCTTTTCCACCTTGATTTTGATTCTAGTTGTTCATTTGGTGCCATGTTATCATTGTTCTACTTTGATATTAACATTCATCGCTTTTAGTTCTCCACATCGATAATCTTTCTCATTCCATGTTGGTCATAATAATCTTGTTGAAGCTCATGCCCATGCCTTAGTGACTCTTAATTATTTGGGTGCTATGGGAAGTGATAGATATACAACAAACATCACTATAAATTATTTTTTCTTGGACTCTTGAACATGTTGCCCCCTAGATTTTTCTTCCTTTTTTTTCCCTTATGGTGGATTTATTCATATAATTATGTAGGTTTTTCTTCCAATTCAACCTCAAACTCTTTATAGGTATTACGACTAGTTTCTCTATATGGACTTCTTAAGTTTCCTCATGGGCCCTTCTTGTTAAGTAAGAGAAATATTCTTCATTGACATTTTCTTCTTTTTTTTACCAAAGACTCCAAAGCTTCGGTTGCTCCTAAATACTAACTTTACCAATTGAGTCCATTCAATGAGATCTCAAAACAATATCAACATCATCCATATGTATAATATTTAAATATGAATGTAAGACATATTTGTCGATGACAAT
>JZKD02S1654339.1:86690-103648 GCA_000966675.3 Picea glauca | reverse complement strand
GGGCATGTCATGCAAGGGAAACAGATGAGGCGAGTGGCACCCTTGGAGCACCTAGTGCGTTCTGAAGGGAATGTTGTGTTGTTAATGATAAATGAATGAACCTACATGGCCTTAGTACAAGTAACATGATAAGAAATTTTTAAAACAATTTCCCTAATAAATTATCTCCCAGCGAGAAAATTAAAGTCTAGGTCTAAATTATACTGGTGGCATAATTTTTCTATCCTTATATATATATATATATATATATATATATATATATATATAATGATGATAATCTTCCTTAATCTTTTAACAAGAAGGGAGTAAGCAATTTAATTGATTCATACAAATCTGTTGGGATAAAAAAAAAATTAAAAAAGGGGAAATAATTGTTTTATTGTATTATGATAATTTAAAATTTATTAATTAAAAAGGGAAAAGGGAAAAAGTTAATTTCTACACATGCCAAATTGAATTCTAAATGAAAAGGGGAAAGAGGGAAATCTAAAATAATTAGGAAACTATGAAAAGAGGGAAACATAAAAAGAAAAGGGAAACGCAAGGGGAAAAGCAGAAAGTCAAACTTAGCAAGGTATCTAGCATTTAAGAATTTTCTAAATTAACTCAACTAGTAAATTGGTAATGGGGAAAGTCATTAAAACTTGTAAAGGAATTTGGGGACACCTAGGAGCGATTCTAGGAATGACTCTAGGTGGGTGAGGGAAATAAGGGTAATTAATTAATTAAAGAAATTAGTTTTTGGAGGAATGAAGGGGATGGGTGACACATGTATGGGGAGGAATTTTTATGAATTAATTTATTAAAATTTAAATAAAATGGAATTTTGGGAAGGTAAGGGACTTCGAAACTCTATATAATGGAGAGAGGAGAAGGATGATGGAGCTCTTCTGTTTTGTGTAACGTTACGCAGCAAATATCTATACTTGACTGACTTAGCTTGTGGGAGTTGGGATACCCAGCTCGGTGAGGAGTGGTAGCTCAACCTTGTGAGGTGAGCTGGGAGCTAACTGATTCTCTAGTTAGTGTGTGTGGCCCCTTTGCGGCCCAGGGGGCTAAGGGGGAAGAAGAGTACCACTAGCGTTGGCTGGGAGGTACCGGTGAAGTCTCATTGGTCGGTAAGAGGGATTTTCACAGAGCGCGCGAGACATCAACTGAGAGCGGGTGATCAGGAAATGGTACACTTTCTTTATTTTTGCATGATAAATTGAAGTAGGATTTATGATTTGGATATGCATATTTAATTGGGTAAGTAAATTGATTGTCTTAGCGTTCTAGTTGATGACTAAATTTTTCCATAGCCTATAGCTCGATGATTGATTGACTCCCATGGCCTTCGATTCTCGGCATGTCTTGACCGCCCTGTGGTGTATTGATTTGTGAAGATTGTGGTTGTTTTTTCCTTTCTTTCCTAGCTCATCAGTCCTCCCCTGAGCAGTCGGCCAGAAGAATAATCTATGGTTGTCGCTTCGGTGTTAATAGACCTATGGATCTCAACGCACTACTTTTTTTTGCATGGATTATGAGCGAAGGATGTTCCTGTGAGTCATCTACCTTCGTTATTGTCCTTGGATGATTGTTTGACTTGCACCATCTAGCAAAGACCTCTGCATATGGATTATCTTGTGTCCTTGTTGGTTTTTCTCTGCCCCTTGACTGATAGAATCCCTGCGATCATTTCAATGACTTTTCCCATTGGATCCTTGTGTTTCTCTTACTGTTGTCTATGTTGTATTGGTATTCTGGAAATGGAAAAAAGATTTGATTTCTTGCCTGCATTTTTGTATTGGTAACCTGGAAATGGAAAAACGTTTTTATTTGTTATTCATGTATGTGTTGTATTGGAATTTTGGCAATGGAAAAATGATTTGATTCCTTGTCTGCATTTTTATATTCGATATCCTGGAAATGGAAAAATGTTTTTGTGTTATTCATGTCTGCATTGTATTGGTATCTTGGCAATGGAAAACTAAAATCAATTCCCTGTCTGCGTTTTTATAATTGGTATCCTGGTAAGGGAAGGGTGTTTTGGTATTTCCTGTATGCGTTTGCATTTGGCATCTAGGCAATGAAAAGGGAAACCATGATTTTTCCATTTAAAACATGTCTAGGATTGTCGTTGAAGTACCCATGTTTTTTCTTTTAAACATTTACAGAGATTGTTGTTGAAATACCCACAATTTTGCTTTTAAAATGAGACTGAGATTGTTGTTTAAATGCCCATGATTTTGCTTTTAAAATGAGAGTGAGATTGTTGTTTAAATGACCATGATTTTGCTTTTAAAATGAGACCGAAATTGTTGCTTAAATGCCCACATTTTGCCTATTAAATGTGATCGAGTTTGATGTAAATAACCACAAATTTTTCCCCAGACCATTTATCCTACATGTGCTTTTGACCAATAGACCAGCGTTTTATTCCATAATTTACAGCGCCTTCCCCAGTAAATTACCATGAAGATACCTTATTTCAGCGATTGGAGTAACTCCTGAAAACTACCGCAAATTTTTAACTTGTGTAACGGCATTCCCCCCCCCCCTTAATGTGTAGCGCATATGGTTGACTGTGAGTGTTGTTGAAGGGACATGTTTGCCCTCATTTGTTGATTTTGTTTTTCTATTGATTGGACCATGAATTTTGCTTTATATGATAGACTGTGTTTGTTGCTGGTATGACCACGTTTTGGAATACGATTTTTCTTTTATATAAATGATAGCAAATGTAAATTTCTTACAGTATGTTTGCACAACGATTTTGCTCATGTATTGAATGATAGCAATGTAAATTCCCTTCTGGCATGTTGTAGAGCAATTATTCTTATATATGAATGATGGCAATGTAAAATTTCCTTCTGGCATGTTTGCACGATGATTTTTTCTCATAGGTTAAATGATAGCAATGTAGTTTTTATTCTGGTGTGTTTTGCCCAACAATTTTCCCTTTTAAGTGTTGACAGCCATGCAAATCCATTCTGTTGTGGTTGTACTACGTTTGCCTAAATTTTTATTGACAGCGATGTGATTCCTTTATATCCTATCTCAATTATGCCCATCGCATCTCTGAATGATATCAAATACTACTGTTGAATTAACAATTTTACTTTTACCTCTGAGTTTTACTTTTATCTAGCAGTAAATTCTCATTTAATTTTTAAGGTAGTAAATCTTATTAAGTGCATTTGGCAGTAAATTCTCATTTAATATTTAAGGCAATAAATCTTATTAAGTGCATTGGCAGTAATTGTCATTTGATGTTTAAGGCAGTAATTCTTATTAAGTGCATCTGACAGTAAATTCTCATTTAATATTTAAGGCAGTAAATCTTATTAAGTGCATTGGTAGTAATTCTCATTTAATATTTAAGGCATTGATTTTTTTTTTTTTTTGGTAAGTAAGAAGTATATATTAGATTTAGTGCCTGCTAGAGCTGAAAAAGTTTCCAAAATACAAAATGATACTGGCTGTAGTTATTGGACTGCCCCAACAGAGGGGAAACCAGTCCAGCCAGCCCCCAATTCAACAATCTTAGTCAGTTGTTGATTCAGAAAACAAACAAAGTTTATCCTAAATGCCACCTAGGCTAGGAGCCTAAAGAAACTGGATGCACAGCAAAAGAGAGCTAAACACCTGGCGAAAATCCTAACCACGTGGCTCGGAGGTCCTCTATCCATGGTTCTGCCTCGGTGTTGATCGACTGGTCATCCCCGCGATTCGCCTTGCGCTCCTCATGCTCCTTGTTCTCAACTGGGCCGCTTCATTCCGCTTCCTTCTGCCTCGTTGTTTCCTGTCGCAACATGCTATCCGTCTCAGTGTCAAGTGCCTCCCCTGGAGTAGTGCCAGTGGGGTCCGAGGAGAGCTCTGATTGCATGGTGGAGAGGATATGTAGAAAGGTGGCGACGTTGTCTTCTGTGGCCTGCAAACGAAACTTGAGGTCTGCCACCTTCGTCCGGAGCTCGAAAACTAAATCATACAGGATGCCCAAACGTTCTCTGAAGTGCTCGCTGTCGAGCTGGGCCACAGGATGGAGACGCAGTCATTTGGATTCTCCAGAAGCATGCAATGCACTTCTCCAAGTACTCGAGGATCCAGGGAAGGACATGGTCGCGATGAATTGCATCCGGGGGTTCTGAGGACAGCGGTGAATCGGAGGCGACCCTCGCGGGATAGTGGCCATGGAGTGTAGGAGAAAAGACGGCGAAGGTGTCTAGATGGCCGCGGAGCAAAGATGTACAGACTGCGCAGGTGGTGGGGTGGCAGCTAGGGACATAGTTTGGGGATGGGAGGAGGAGTCGATCATCAAGGAGGTTGAAGGTGAGACCGGAGGTCTACGGGGCCTCCAGGGTGAGCCCCTCTTCGGCTTTCCTCTAATTCTTTCTTTCATGGATGCAGGTGAGCAGGTCTGGACAGGGATGAACCAAAATTGCAGATAGACAATGGAGAAAGTCTCGGGACGAGTCTGGTTAAGTTTGCGTCGTGAAGGGAGGAGCCCTTCAGACCGCAAACAATGTGCAAAGCCAAATACAACGATCCAAGCCATAATATGGAGTGTGGAGGAGCAAAGGGTGGCGTTAGTGCCCCTTACCTTGACCATCATGGCATATTTAAACGCAATAACTCTCCCGGGACGGCACTGTCCTACTGCACGGGCCGGTCACGTGGCTCTGTGTTGCCTTGCACCGTGTCTGGTCCCATCCATCACCACGGGGACTCCACTAGCACCCCATCCGGGGTTTAAGGCATTAATTCTTATTAAGTGCATCTGGCAGTAAATTCTCATTTAATATTGAAGGCGGTAAATATTATTAAATGCATACGGCAGTAAATATAATTATATGGTTATGGCATTAGTTTTTCATTGATTGAATATGGATTTAATGGAGGTGTCACTTCTTAGCAGAGGCTTTTTAATGTTCATAGACAACTGTCATTGGGCGTGACTAGTATAGATAGACAACAGGATGTAAATTAAGGTGTTGATAAGCGTTTCATTGTAGCATTATGCCTTGAAATGGTTAAGGTTTTCATATGATGTCTTTGCTAGTAAGATGTAAGTTGGGATTAATTTAGAACTGCCCCAAATTAATTGGAACTTAATGATTAAATGAGTTTGGTAATTCCTGACTAAAGGTAAGTTACACTTGCTAAGTTAGAGTGCATTTAATGATAAAATTTAAATTTGTAATTATCCACATCAGACTAGATGAATGGGTTGGGTTGTTGCATGGTCATGTAACATCATGTGTTTTCTTTTTGACATCATGTTGAGTCTTCCCGACCCACTGCTTGGGGTGTGGGTGTAGTCTCCTTGTCTGTTGTTTTGTCCTAGCGCGTCGAATTTATCTAGAGAACTTGGTCCATATAGGATGTGTTGTACCAAAGTTATTGACGCATTTTTCACCTAGGGACGGCATGATTCCTGATGAGGGGATCATGGCGCGCCATTTTGGGTAGCAGCGATCGAGAACTTGGCCGAATTCGGTGCATTCTGTGCGAGTGTTGACGAGCGTTGTAAGTAGCTTTAGGCGCATGGTTGGAATTCCTTCATGCGTTGGGTTCACATTCCTTGAGGTTCTAGTCTTGTCATCCTTGTTCGTTGTGTCAGGAGGGGGATGTTGTCCCTTAGCTTGTAGGCGTGCCTTGTTGCGTCGGGAATGTGGTCTTTCCTCCTTGTTCTATGCATGTTTGCCCATTTTCCCTTGTGCCAGTGTGTGGTGTCATAGCTACTTGTTGTCTGGACTGCGTGCTTGTGTTCGTCGTCAGTGGTGTGGTTAACTTTTTTCTTCGTTGTCTTCTTGCCTAAAAACAAAAAAAAAAAATTGCACTTCTTCTTCGCTTGTAGTCGTAACGAAGGGGTCGTTACACTATGATAGAAGAGGGAACAAACTTTGATTGACAATAAATTGAGGAAGATGTTGGTTATTGATGAGAAAAATTGGATTGAACCTCCATGGATAATATATTCATGGAGATGAATATTGGAAATGGAATGTCAATTAGAGTTGACATTCAAGTAGGGAACAGGTTTTACCATCAAGAGATAGACTATTTGAAGATCCATTTTAGTTTTTTTTTATATTTCATTTGTATGATCATTTGAGGAGAATATGCCTGAAGAAATATTTACTGGATGATGGGGCTCTCACTGATGGGGAGATGGAGGTAGAGGAGCAACTAGACATATAGCTAGAGGGACTTAAAGAAATGACAATGAGTTACTACTAGTGATAAAGGTAAGTCTCTTTTTGATGAACCCTCATCAAATATAGTTGAAATTTTTACAAGATACAACGACAACAAAGGTGAATACTTCGAGGTTGAAGAAAATAAAAGGAAGAGAGGTCGAAGAAGAAGAGTTAAGAAGGAATTGTGTTTTTGCAGAAGAAAAATATTTGCCTAGTAGAAATAATCCTATTACCTTTATGGATACGATAAGAAGAAGGATTCCTTCCTGAAAAAGAAAAAATATGTTCAAGAGGCACCTCCCTGAGTTGATTTAAATTCACAAGAATATATGGAAGAGGGTAATGAGATTAATGTTTTTTTGGAGGGTCAAAATATCCCATTAAAATGATTTTTATATTAAAATGTTGGTAACTATGCTAAAAATATTCAAGAGATTTTTAAATCTCAGTCATTTGGTTTTGGCCATGGGAAAGGGAAAAAAGTATTCCCAAGAAGAACGAGGTGGAAGTTATTGATATCATTACTACTATGTACTCATCGGATGAATAGTTCATTCTAGAAGATAATTAAAAATACCTTCTTAGATCAATGAAGATAATTAAAAATACCTTCTTAGATCAATGGAAAAGAAAGGTTTATTAAACGATGGAGTGGAGGGTGGTCTAGTTCCGTATTAGAGTGGAATTCAGGTAGGGCTTAGTACGAAATCTCATTTCACCCAAAACAATGAAACAAACAAAAATATAGGTTTTATTTGGTAAACAAATGACTATTTAAGGAATCTATAGGGTAGGGAAAGCCAACTTAAAGGTTTAAAATGATTGTTTTACCTTATAATATAAGGTCTATTGGATCTATAGGGCACGGAAAGCCCACCTAAAGGTATAAAATGATTGTGTTACCTTATAATATAAGGTAACTTGGGAGTGACCATAAAGAAACTCCTTAAAGAGGATGGTGTCAAAAGAAACTCCTTAAAGAAGATGGTGTCAACAAATAATATAGAAGTTATTTTTATTTAGGAGATGATCCATTAGGCCACCAAGGTAAAATATCTTTTACCAAATATTTTTTTGGGTGAAGTTAAAGCCCTAAGTTCCAAGGGAAGATTAGGAGGTTTATTAACAAGTTGGTATAAGTCTTTTTGGATTTAAAGTTTGGGAAGATCAAGAGTCATTTATATTATATTTTTTTAAGTGGAATTGAAGCCTCAAGTTCCAGGGGGAGATTAGGAGGTTTATTAACACAAGTTCCATGGGGAGATTAGGAGGTTTATTAACAGGTTGGTATAAGTTTTTTTTGGTCTAAAGTTTGGGAAGATCAAAAGTCATTTATATTATATTTTTTTGAGTGGAGTTGAAGCCTCAAGTTCCAAGGGGAGATTAGGAGGTTTATTAACAGGTTGGTATAAGTCTTTTTGGGCCTAAAGTTTGGGAAGAACAAGAGTCATTACGTATGTATATATTCACCCATCATATTAATGCCATAACATCAATGTGGAGTTATCTTTTCTGCCATCCTAAGAGTCGTATCATAGACAACGCTAACTCCATGATTTCCCGGCGTTTCTATTTCCTTAGGGTGTCGAAAACGCCTCTGGCATGCCTGCCAGTTCTTCTGCACTCCAGTCTGATTGATTCTCTGTCTCTCAGTTATTCCCTCTGCATTTTAGTAGTGCACACATGCTCCATGCCATGATTCTCTGCAAACCCTAGCATACATAGCACTCACGCAACACTACACCATTCACTCTCACGTTGCTACCTCACGCACAACGATACCTCATGTAAAGAACCAAACTGCAAATCTGTTCCATTCCCTCGCCTCGATTACTACTAGTCTTGATCGCCTCGCTGCTTGTCTCTCTAGTACAAGGAGTCGAGATGGAACTCATCTTACATTAAAAGAAAACACTAAACCTGGTATTGCGCAAACCCTAATTTGTGTCTCATCTCTGGAATCTCATACCCGATATTTCATTTGGCGGTGTCTTGACCCGTTGTTCGTTGGTATCGACCCATTGTTCACTGTTCATTCACTAGTTGATTGTTGGTTTAAGAGCAATCACTCCATGCTTAAACCACAACGAGAGCACAACAAAGCTGCAGACTGACCACATGTGAGATATGGCTGCAGATTGTTGTAGCATGCCAGCTCGTACCAGCACCTAGAAGTTCCAAGATCGTGGCATCGATCCGTCGGTACCTTGACTTGACCTAATAGTGGCTTCCTTTATGCAAATCGATGAGGTTTTCACTAAAAGAGAGGAGAATATTTCTTTGCATAAGCAACAACACAGGCGCAATCATAAGGTTTCTTCACACGATTTCTGCATATATCAACAATGTTGCTTTTGTTGTTTTGAATATCAACGCTGCACACTTGTATTGGTTTCTTTGGTGGGAGTATGGGAACATTGATAGAATCCTTCTCTTCTTAACATCTTGTCAAGACTAGAAGAAAGACCTTCGCCTGCATTCCTAAAAAATGTCGGCCTTAAATACCTCTCTTCAGAATGTCATATAATATCTCAACTCGCACTTTTTACCAACAACAGAAGAAACCAATGCAATTACTCTCTAAAAGATAGTGGTGTTCGTCTTTTATATATATATATATATATATATATATATATATATATATATATATATTCATATTCATATTCATATTCATAGTTGAAAACTATCATAACGATATGCAAAACACTAAGTAGGGATTTTTGTGTATTAGCATTTATGTACCTTTGCATTGATGGGTCACATGAAGCATCGCAGAAGATCAAAGAAGACAAGAATAAAACCTTAGACGGGGTGAAAGGTAAAACACCTCTTCATTATGTTGTTATCTACTGCAATATAGGAGTAACTAGAGATCTATCTAATATCTCATTTGCTTCTTGGGGAGATGCATGGCTTCTTGACACAAGCATGACCTCCCACATGAAATTTATAAGAGATTATTCGAATACTTCGAAGACAATGTAGGTGACTTAGTGTACTTTGCAGATAGATCAAGTCTCAAACCTTACGAAGTGGGCACTATTAGGCTTAAGTTTTGTGGACTCCTAGATTTTCTTCTGCACAATGTACTCTATCTTCCAAAGCTGCAAAGAAGTTTTTTGTCCCTTATGCACATTAGACATCAAGGCCACTCTGTTCATATGTTTAGTGGAAAAGTTGAGTGAAGATGGAAGACTCCTGAAGTTGAATGAGACATATGCCCATACACACACTGTTGCATACCTTTCTCATCTGACTCATGTATAATGCCATCTAGTCTTTTGTGGCATGCTATATTTGGCCATATTAATTATGAAAATACTCATTTGTTGAGAAAAAAATGGTGTTTCTTGTCTTCCTACCATTCCTAGAAAACTAAAACAATGAACATGACACTCCTAAATATGGTTTCTTCCATGATATTTTTCAAGAATGTTAAATCGATGTTTTGGGATGATGTATTTCTATGTGCATTTTATGTCAAAAACATGTCTCCATCTCATGCTATAAAAAACAAGACTCCATATGAAATGTGGTATGGCCACATTATTTCGATAAGGCATCTCAGGGTCTTTGGTTCCACTTGCTATGCCTTAATTCCTAAGGAGCAAAGAAGCAAGATTGATGCAAGAAATCAAAAGTGCATTTTCTTGGGGTACTGAAATACCACCAAGGGGTATCGTCTTTATGATGTGACAAACAAGAAGTTTATCATTTCCAGAGATGTGATATTTCTTTAATCCACCAAGAAAGACAAAATTGTTGAGAGGCAACTTGATCATCTAAACAGATTCACTCGTGTAAAGAAATATCATGAATTTGATGATGAGATTCCATATCTTGAAGGGGGGATCCCTATATTGGGTCAATCTTTGGAATCTCCTTTCAAAGCACCATCTTTCCCTCATGAAGAAGTTATTGCCACTTCATCAGAAATTGAAGTTCAGTTGAATGATGTGATCGAAATGATTGAAAAGCTGAGGCTTGATGAGAACTCAACAACATCTCAATCAGATGAGCCACCGGGACCATCTCAGAAAGGACCACCAAAATGTCTCACAAAAACACTTGAAAGTGTTCATCTTGATGAGGTAGGAAAAAAAAAGAACCATATTGTACTCAAACAAGATGGAGGTAATGTAGATAATTCAAACTCAGGTGATGTAGATGACATGGATGTTTCATATGATTGCGAGTTGAATTTATCTACAAATCAAGAACCACCTTCCTTTAAATAAACCATTTCTCATGATGAATGGAAAGAAGACATGCAAAAGGAATATGATTCTCTCATCAAGAATGGGACATGGAAGTTGGTGGACCCTCCATATGGAACCAAATTGATTGGTTGCAAGTGGGTATTCAAGAACAAGTACAAATTAGATGGCTCACTTGGCAAGCACAAAGCAAGGCTCATGGAAAAATGATTTGCATAGAAAGAAGGTGTTAATTATGATGAGACTTTTTCTCCCACAACAAAATGGGCTACCGTCCACACTCTATTTTCCATGGAAACACAAAATGGATGGAAAATTCATCAAATAGATGTGAAGGCTACTTTCTTGAATGGAGATTTGAAAGAGAACGTGTTCATGTCTCAACTAGAAGGTTTTTTTGTGAAGGGACAAGAACATAAGGTATGCAAGATCATCAAATCCTTGTATGGCTTGAAACAAGCACCATGAGCATGGTATGAAAAGTTAACCGAGCATCTTCTGAAATTGAATTTCAAGCATTTCAATATTGATGATGCAACTTTGTTTTTCAAGAAAGTTGAAAAAACTATTGTGTATCTTGTAGTATATGTAGATGATTTGTTCATAACATTGAACAATGAGAACTACATTGCATCCATAAAGAAATATTTGAAGAAAGGATTTGAGATGACAGATTTGAGACATCTTCATTACTATTTGAGCATAGAAGTGATACAAAATCTAAAGTACATATTGATCTCCCAAAATAAGTACATTGGAGAACTTTTGAACAGGCTTGGAAACTTGTGGGAAGTCTTATCTATCTTACTACCACCAGACTAGAAATTTCATTTGTTGTTGGGATTCTTTCCAGGTTCATGCAAAAGTCTTGTGAAGGAAAAAATTGGTCTACTGCAAAAAGAGTTCTAAAATACTTGAAAGGAACTCAATACTTTGGACTCTGGTATTCTAATGTGGATGACTTCAACTTGATCGGATATTTTGATTCGGACTTTGATGGGGATAAGAAAAATGGAGTATTAACTTTAGGCTATCTCATGAGTCTTAGATTAGAAGTTGTCTACTGGAGATCACGTAAAAAATCAATTCCAGCAGATTCCACAACAGAGGCAAAATATATGGCAATTACAGAAGTGACAAAGGAGATTGTGTGGCTCAGGAAAACACTTGAAGATTTGTAGGAGAAACAAGTGAATTCTACTCATCTTCTAGTTGACAATACTATGCAATCAAGTTGGCCAAGAATCTTAAATTTCATGATCGAATAAAGCACATTATCACAAAGTATCACTTGATTCGAAATCATGTAGAGGCCAAGACCACTCACTTGAGACATTGTTCCACAAATGAGCAGATTACAAACATCTTCACCAAAGCACCTAGAAGAGAAAAATTTGAGTTCATAATGATGCTTGGACTCACACACACCCATTCAGATTAAGGGGGGGAATGTTGGACACATAATCCTTTGTGGTTACATTACTTGTAACTATATCTAAATATAAAGAGTCATAGGTGATATGAACAATTACCCATTTGGGAAGACCAAGAGTCATTTACTCATGTATATATTCACCTATCATACTAATGCAATAATATTAGTGTGGAATTATATTTTCTTCCATCCTAACCTCACAATTATGCAATTTGTGTGGAGCTTTATTCCTTGGAGTCTGATACCTCTTTTAATTTCATAAATGTTAATCGTCCCTTCAATGCAAGGGAATAGTTTTTTGGATGTTTCTTTGATGATGTGATTGGTAGGAAGGAAAATGTTATACTGGGAGGTGATGTGAAATTTATTCTAAGGTGAGATGAAGTTTGGGGTGAATTAGGGAGAATGGATTCAACGGAATACCTTATAATTCAAAATATTGTTGAAGCAAGTTTGTCTAACATAGATCCTTTGATTCTTAAATCAACTTGGAGGAGTAACCAAGTGGCTAGTTGAGCTATATCTGAAATATTAGATAAGATTCTTTGCACATAATATTGTGGATAATATGTGTACTCTCAAACCTTGGATAGCTAAGGGAGGGGCATCTAATCATGTTCCTATTTTCCTTCAAGTTAGTGAGGGAACTCCCAAGCCTCCAAGTCCTTTCAAATTTATCTCCATTGATTAAAGGATACAATTTAGGGAATTGGTTCAAAGTGAATGGAAACACATTGAGAGTCGTTTGGAAGATTATGCTATGTTTCAATTTTGTGACAACCTAAAGAGGATCACAAGGAAAACCATTGAGTGGGACAAGAGTAAGTATAAATATTCTCAAGATCAATCATGGTCTTTAGAGGAAAATATTTCAAATATTTTCAAGTCCAATATGAATGGGGTTTTCAATGAAGAAGAAATGAAGATTCTAAAACAAAAGGACATTTCCAATAAAGATTTTCTCAATTAGGAAGAATCTAAGTGGAGACAAAATATAAGAGCGATTTGGTTAGCTTAGTGTGATGCAAATACCTGCTTCTTTCACAATTATACTATGATGATGAAAAACATCAACACTATATGGAGCAGGAAGAATGAGATAGGAGATCAATTTTATAGTCTCAATGATGTGGCAGAGGTTGGTATTGATAATTTTAGTCAACTTTTTAAAGAACTTCCTAGAGAAAATATTTTTGAGATAGTTCAAGTGGTAGCTTTCTTTCCAAACTTTGTGAACCGTGAATGAAATTTGGATCTTATGAAGGAGATCACAATGGTTGAGCTAGAAGGGGTTATAGAATCCTTTCAGACGAAAAAAAATCCTAGTCGTAATGATTGGGTTGTATATTTCTATTAAGGTTTCTTTGAATTGATGGGTAAGTATATATTGCAGGTGGTAGGGGAATCTTGCTTGGAAGGTAGGAGATGGATAAACTATCAGATTAGGGGTGGATCCTTGGATTGACATGGGCATTAGTTTCAAGCTATCTATGGGATTGCGACTTCTCTAATAAATCAAAATATAACTACTTTGGTCTATGTATATTATGGAGAAAGTACTTTATTCTAGGTGGGAGGGTGGTTTAGGTTGAAGATCTAGGTTTGGATAACCAAGAAGATATTGGATGAGAAGCATTTTTTCATAGACTGACAACTAGCATTCTCAGAGAGGAGGACCAACTAGTAATAGAAAAAACCCTACAAGAGGGTTCTATTTAGAAAAACTAGGTTACAAGATTGTGTTTTTAGGAGGTCAAGATCAAATCAAGTAATGGTGGTGGAAGAAGATTTGGAGGATAGGGGCACCAATAAAAACTAGGATTTTTCTCTAGGCCCTATCAAATAAGGTTTTAACATGGGAAAATATGATTAAAATATCTTATGACAGTGTATTATAGTGTCTTATGTGCAAATTTATTCTGAGTATATGGATCATATTTGTCTTGGTTGTCATTTATCTATAGAAGTTTGGGATGAAACTATAACTCTCATGTGGGGGGCTGGTAGGTATTTATAATGATCCAAATCTAGAGGAAATGCTCAAAACTTGGTGTGGGAAATTTTTTTAGGGGAATTTGAAGCACTCCCTTTAATTCTATGTTGGGCATTGTGGAGATAGAGAAATGAGATGATATTTGAAGGGGTATGATCAATCATCATAAGGTATTCTATAATATTCAATATGAATTTGATGGTGTTCAAAAACTAGTATCAGTTAAAACCACATGCAAGGTCGACTCGTTGCAATTGGATTCATTTAGGCCATGGTGTTTCTTTGATGGAGCATTTGTGGGAAATTTGGGAAGATGTGGAGTAGGAGGGGTTTAGTTTCTTTTAGAGATGCATTCTATCTCATTTACTTGTATGAATTTTGGGTTCAATAACAACAATATGGCCAAGGTAAATGCATTACTTACCCTGGCAAGGTTGGTAGCGGAAAGGAGAATTTTAGATTTAGAGATCTTTGGGGACTCTAAGTTGGTTTTGGAATGGAAACGGGAATTTCAAATTTTCATATATTTGGAGACTCTAAATTGGTTGTGGAATGGACTAAGGGTCATAGGAGGAACCTTAACTTGGGATTGGAGCATCACATCTGCAAGATCAAGGACATTTTAGTTAGTCTAGATTTCTACACTTATAGTCACATTTACAAATAAATTAACGATATTGTTGATGTTAGAATACACCATAATGGAGATCAACGTGATGTGAATTTTATTGATATGATACACATAAAAATACATTATATATGACATTTGGATTCATCTTCCAATAGGTCTCTTAGACTCTTGATGACAGTTCTTATTCACTTGAGTTTTCATATTCTTTCTCAAGTGAATAAAATCATAACCCTAACATATTGTTTTTCCAACATTCCCCTCCCTTAATTCGAAGGGGTGTATGTGAGTCCAAGTAGAGATTTGAAATATATAAGTGAAAAATTGCTAATGGTTGGATGTTCTCTTTGAACCTGGTAGTTTTGGGATGAACACAAACCAAATGCCTAGTAGAAGCTAATGTCTTCTACTAAATGGTGGTTTAAGAAAGACCACAATATTTGGAACTTGGCTCTAAGGCTTAGTGGTTCGTAAAACATTTCCTAATTTAGCTAGAAGCCAATGTCTTCTGCTAATTGGAAGTGATCTCAAATTGTGGTTTAAAGATGACCAAAAAATATTGTCTAGTAGGAGAGTTAAGTATTTTTCTTAATGAAAGTTTAAGGAAGACTATAGGCCAAATCATGTTGATGGAATATGTCTTTGAATTTCACTCGATTTTTCTAACTCAATTTATAGGACTTCAAAAATTGAAGCATGTATGTCAATCACCAATATTATTCCCACTATCAGGGACAAGGTGTGAAGATGAAAATATTTCCACTGCAAGGTGTGTCAATACTCGAGAATGAATTCTTCAGTATGATTGATATATATTCTTGGTTGTTGATGACCATTTCCAAGAAGTGATCCACCCATAGTGATTCTTTACTATTGCAAGTTTTTTATGTTTGGAACATCTATCTAAAGGATGTTTATGCTTTCCACAATGTTCACAAGGATTAATATCAAAATACTGATCCTCCATGCGGCGAACTCGATGAGACTGTTGGAATTTAGGAATTTGATCTTGAACTAGAGCATGTGAAGATGAATTTTCTTGAAGGAATCCAATACTCTGGAACTGGATTAGTTTGGAATAATCTGGAATGTGAGAGGCCACTTACATTTTGTATCCTAGAACTATTCCATGCTTCTGCTCAATTGTATTGGTACCTATATAGGTCTATGTATGAATATTTTGTTAAGCCCTAAATAGTGGCACATCACCCCTTAATTGGGGAATATTGCATTAGTAATGTTATTTTATTTATGTCGGTTTGGGTCCATTAGTTGTAATTCTACCTCCTAATCTCCTATCTATACAAAGGAGACAATTTCATTTGGAATCATCTTGTATTTGGAAATTTATGTGGTGTATAAGGAGGTTTCCCCCTCAAAGAGACTTATTATCTGAAATTATATCTTTTTCAAGGCATTGAGTACGTATTCTCAGGTGTTTCTATCCTCTCTTGATATTTGGTTCTTAACATTTGGTGTCAGAGCTCAAGGTCTTAGGGTTTCACTGCTACATCTGAGACACCTTAGCATTTTTGCTATAATTTTGTTTCTATGAAATTTTAGAAGGAAATCCTTGGAGGATATTTAGTAGATGGATGAAGGTACATTGGGTTCAAATTTTATCTCCTGAGGCCTTATACTTTCGGAGATGAAACCTGTGTAAGATAGGGTTATGGAATCATCCTGAATTTAGTCATCGCAAAATTTTCTCTATGAAATGTTTTCTGTAACTTTTCAGACTCTGAAATCCAGAGGATATTCACAGAAATTATAAAGGTATCTGTGATAAAATTTTCAGCTTCTGGGTCATCTTACATTTGTAGATACACCCTGTGGAATATAAGGTATCTGACTAGTCCTATTGACTAGTCTCAAGAAGGCGTTCCAGGTAAAACAATCATAAATTCTTCCTACAATATCCAAATTGAGTGAGAATAGTTGCATTGGATAGTGGATAGTATCTATTATTTATAGTACAATTTTCATAATTGTATATCAATTATTTTTTGTAGGGCACTGTATACAAGTGATATCTACTGGAAAGGGAAAAAATCAGCAAGTTGTGGGGAAGTTACCATAAATTCCACTTGGCACATCCAATTTTGATCAGACCTATGACATTGCAGAGAAGAAATATCAGAGAACTACAAAAAATAAATTTTCATACCCAAAAGGGCCGAAATTTTGGAAATACAACAAAAAAAAGATTGTCTAGCAGAACCACCTCAAAATCAAGGTTTAAAGTGATATTTGGCCAACATGCCACCAAAAAAGGGAACTTCTACACCAAATAATCCTCCAGACAGTCCTACTTGGACTCTTTATGAAGGTGAAGAAATGCATAGAGACATAAATGATTTACAAAAGAAAACAATAACAAAAGATGAACTACAAGGGATGATGGATTCAATGGAAGCTAAGTTGGAGGAAATAATGGATACTAAGATGGGTGGTTTAAAAAGGGAGATCATGGAAAGACTGCAAAATTTCCTAATAGAGAGGA
>JZKD02S1654339.1:40198-54041 GCA_000966675.3 Picea glauca | reverse complement strand
CGGAAGCAAACCCTAGGCTAGATAGCCAAACAAAGAGCAACGCATCTCTCCCCAAGGATAGCACAACACAAAAGACTGATCAGATGTTCCAAACCCTAGCCAAGAGATATTCAAGCCAATACTGAAACTAGTTGTTGTTGCAGCTGCACCTGCAACCCTCCTCCAAACCTACGCACTAGACTGCAACTGCAGTGCGCACCAACTGGGAAAACTACAGTCCTGAGATGTGACAAATGAGAATTGGCGCCATGTATTTATAGTAATCCTGCCAGTTTACTGGGGCCGACTTCTCTTTCTGGGTATGTGTCTATTCAATATATTATTATTAATTCTGGTCGACTTCTTCTCTTGGAGGCTAATAGCCTAATATAAATTTTCTTCTTGAGCCGACAAGGCTTCTAGGGTTATTAGCCAACTCATTAGGGTTTCTCTTTCTTTTCGGAGTCTTCTATTCTCGTCAGGTTCACACATGGGGGTAAATACCTCCCGCAGCTACCATAATATTAATAGAAAACCCCTATGATTTTGCATGTGCAAGATGGCTCAAGTTTCCTCCTTACTTTACCTTCAAAAACCCTCACAATTTCACTTGCTCAAGCCACTCTTAGGCTGGCTCTAGCTTCCTCCTTCATCTTCCTTTGAAAACTTTTGTAATTTTTCTTGCTCAAGCCACTCTCAAGTTGGCTCAGGCTTCCTCCTTCCTTTTCCCTCAAAAAATTTTGCAATTTTTCTTACCCAAGCCATGCTCATACTTCCTCCTTCCTCCACTTTCAAAAATACCTATATCCATATCTATAGAAAAAATACACCCACCAACACCTATATATTTAAGTATATTAAAACACCCTTCACACCCCCTTATTACCAAAGAAATATATTGCTCTCACTTTTGAGTAACTTTAAACCCCCAATATGAAAAGAAGTTTTAGGGTATTTCCTAGATAGTGAACCCCACCATGCAAAATTTTAGATAGGAATCAATGAAAGAGCAAATAAGATGGATTTTTTGAAGAAAAATTCCAACAAAGATTATTATTTTGGAGCTCAATGATGCTCCAACCACATTCAAGTTTCTTATAAAGAACTCTTAATTCTTTAATGGGAATAATCCAAGAAAGAATGATCATAATCAATGTTAATAATAGTTTGAGTCCCATTTATGATATATAAAATATCTAACACCACCCTAGAAAATTTTAGATAAGCATATGGAAAGTGAGTGGAAGTAACAACTAATAGAGTTTCCCTAATCTTAAATTCTTTCAATTCAATGAATTTTCTATAGGGCCAAGTGCATTGAATCTTGTTGTTAAAAAACAAGATAATTTTATTAATGTCCACAAATGACCAAAGAACAAGGCAATGGAACTAAAATATACATCTAATTAACATCGAAGTGTGGGAGCACTAGATCACTCCCAAATGATAAAATATGAAAATATGCATATGATATGCATTTTCATCATGTTAACTTTGAAAATTGTTTTGGAGGCTTCATCTATTCACCCTTGGTGTTGATCTTGTTGAAGAGTTATGCTTTTTTAAGAGGTCTTATCCATTTTCTATTTTTGGATCTAGTTTTACCTTGTGCATGAAGATGACCTTTCATGGCACCTATTTTTAATTAGGGGTATTATTGGGTAGGGGTATTATTGGGTCAATGTTATGTATAACTCCATCCTTGTTATAAAAGGAGAAGAAGGTAGTAGACAATTTATCAATTATTCTCTGGGGTATTATTGGGTCATTGCTATGTATAACTCCATCCTCGTTTATAAAAGGAGAAGGATGTAGACAATTTATCAATTATTCTCTAGTCCACCTCCTTGTTTTTTTTCCTCCATACTTCACCTTCTACTCCCTTTCATGCAAAATTGAAAAGTTTTTTGGATATTTGGTATTGGTGCCTCCTATTGTTAGTCGGCGATTACATCTATTGATGAGCAGTGATGGAGAGAGATCACGCACTTTGACTTCATGTCCCCTCAATATGTATGGTTTAATTTGATGTATTGGGTTGTCTATTCACAATGTTGATAATAAAGATGGTCACTTTCTTTGTGGCTAGTTTCACATGTGCTCATTGAATTTTGTAAGTGGTTTAATAGTATTCTAGGTTGAATGGCCATGGATATATCACCTACCCAATCAACTCCTTTTTATTTCTTTCCTTCCATATTCCCATTAGGACAAGGGCGCATGGCAGCATACACCTGTCGCTATGCAGGTATAATAACAGATGCATAGAATGAAGCACAACAGATGCAGAGAAGAGCTATGATAGATATGTACACTAAATGTAGGGGAAGTGCAGAGATTTCACATCGATTGTTTGACAAAATGCCCGAGAGAAATGTTATTTCTTGGAGTGCAATGATTGGGAAAGATAATGAGTCATTGGCACTCTTTAATCAAATGCAACTTGCAGACATGAAACCCGACACAGTGACCATTGTAAATGTGCCCCTTGAATGTGCTCACTTATTGGCTCTGCAACCAGGCAAGTGTCTCCATGGTTACATAATCATGGAGTGGATATGAATCAGATATGTTTGTTGGGAATTCCTTAATTGACATGTATGCCAAGTGCAGGAGTATAGTGCTTGTGAATCTTATGTTTGAAAAAATGATTAATAGAGACCTGATCTCATGGAATTCAGTGATTGTTGGGTTTGCAATGCATGGGCAAGGTAAAGATGCCCTCTCTTATTTTTGTCAAATGCAACAGTCAAACATAAAACCAAACCACATTAGCTTTGTCTGTATTTTCTCTGCTTCCAGTCATGCAGGCATGGTGGAAGAGGGCTTGCAATATTTTGTTTTCATGAATCAAAAGTATTACATAAAACCCAAGATGGAGCACTATGCATGCATGGTTGACCTTCTTGGTCATGTTGGGCAACTGAGTGAGGCAGAAGAGTGCATTATAAATATGCCAATAGAACCTTGTGCTAGTGTGTGGGGGGCCTTGCTTGGTGCATGTAGAATTCATGGTAATGTTGAGCTAGGGGAACGCGTGGCAGAACACCTTTTTGACTTGGAGCCTGAAAACACTGGATCTTATGTACTACTTTCAAACATCTATGTTGTTGTTGGCAGGTGGGATGATGTTGCAAAAGTGAGAACAAAAATGAGGGGGGATTGAAAAAGGCTCCAGGATGCAACTTGGTTGAAGTTAATAACAAGGTTCATGCATTCCTTGTGGATGACAAATCACGCCCACAATCTTGAGACCAGATCATTAACCGATTACACCTTCAAAATAAAAAAATATTAAGACTAAATCATTAACAGATTATACCTTCAAAATAAAAAAAGAGGTCTACAACAAAAAATTTGTTCAAATAAACCTGAAAATGTCGGTTCTCCCTTTTAAAACATATTACATAAACATTGTCGGTATATAATCATTAGCTTCCATGTGGCTAATGAAAGAGAGCAAATAGATATCATTTCCTATTTCCAAAGCCTATGTTACCAATTGTTGTTGTAACCTTTTTCTCAACATGGGAGAGACACCTAATACCAACCATTTATTCACAAATATACACCAGGAAAGATTCGTATGACCCACCCCGATCATCCTCTTGTTCCTAAGTTGACATGATTGATTCATAGCACCTAAAAAATTCAAAGCACAAGAATACAAATCTAGAACTAGAGAAACTTGAGAAACACAATACCAAATAACGAACCTTTTGACTAATGTTTTGGCATCCAAAATCAGCCCACTAACTAAACACTACTTAAAAGCCATCTTAGTCTACCGTCACCCGCTTATAGCTGCAGATCGAGGAGGACCGAAAACATAAAATACATCGTGATAATTTACCATTGTCCGCCAACCCACATGAGAAAACTGAGTAAATGAGTATCTGTATCAAAAGAGCTATGGAGACAATTGACTATTCTTAGTACAACAAAATTAAAAAAGAATGTCATTAAGAATAATGTGATAAACCTATATGTTATAGCTCTACCAACAGACTTGAAAACTCAATTTAAAAACCCATATCTTTGTTAGTAACTTGTGGCCCAAAACCAAAAATGATATTAGGCCATCTACTTGGACATGACCATGTCCCATATCTAATGCAGCTAAATTTAAAAGGCATTTCAAAGGAACGCAAAGGAAACCTCAATGCTAGGTGGAAATATGATTCCTTCCACAAAGCAATGTTTAAAATGAAATTTCTGAGTTCTCCCTTGCTCAACTCTATTTTGTAGGTCAATACAAGAAGAGATTGGCAAAATCATACTAGTAACGGACACATCAATACTATTAATCTGCATACCCCATCTTGAAACTTGAAAGCACCGATTCAGTTTAGGCAATTCATCTGGGTTTTCTTCGATTTAACCATGCATTTCT
Organism: Picea glauca; assembly: GCA_000966675.3. NCBI lineage: Eukaryota > Viridiplantae > Streptophyta > Pinopsida > Pinales > Pinaceae > Picea > Picea glauca. Next base: position 49,669 of record JZKD02S1654339.1, on the reverse strand, counting down.
AGGATTGATTTTAAACACTCTCCACAATAGAACAACGATTATGCAAATGACCAGGTAAAGTGTTTTGAATGCCCTTGTTTCTTCAAAATAGATTATGTAAGCCAAACTCGGGTAACATTTTTTTCAATATATTGATGTTAAAGAATATGTTGTTCTTCCTTACTGGCAATAAATCTTGTAGGCACTTATACAAGTGTCAAAGCACATTAAAATTTCCATATTGAGAAATAACATAATGGATTTATCAAGCCTGGCACAAATGGAATGATAGAGGAAACACAATGCAAGTTTAGTATAACAGTCAGCATGTGTCGTTCACTAATTGAAGTCTTCGAATTCAAATTTCATGAAATGTATGAAGGAAAAAGCTACGATCTACTCGATGATTAGTGCCCTGGTCCCTCCACAAGCCAATGTGGATTCTTGTGAGGAAGCATGAATGGAAATATTGACATCCTGGGGCATGGATGAATTCCCATAGAAACAAACGGGACATCAAGCAGTCAAAAGCCATGTGCATGATACATGCCCCCAATGTGAGGTTTACTTTCATACTGGCTGCTCAAAATATGTTGTAGCATTTGTATAGTAAACACTGGCTGGCGAAAAGACTAGTCCAGATTGATACTTTTTACATGTTGGAACATTGATCAGAACTCCCATGTAGTTACTTTCATACTTGAACTGCCTAACTCCTCTTCTTGTATTTGACATGTTTAATAGTGGATAAGTCTCACCTTAAATCATCTACCGGGGGGGAGATTCTTAAATGTTTGTTCTAGACTTTTATAGTCTTCCAGACATAGCAGTAAATTTGGACTTTATAGATTTGTGTTTCAAATGATTCAAACAAATCAGAGGCTAAACAGTTGGCCAAGCCTAACCAAATATAAACATTGTTTTGATTATTTTCTTTGGAAGACAATAAATTACCAAAATGCTTGAGAATTTAATGAATTCTTTTAATGTCTATTCATCTTGGATGCTTTTTTGTGTTGTCCATTGTTCTAGTTCTGTGGAGGCGAGAAGAGGGTTTATGGAGATTTTGAAAATAAAGAAGAAGAAGACGTCCATGTTTGTAGCTACCACCATTGCCAGGAATGAAGAGCACGAAGAAATTGCCAAATCCTCAAAATTATCCAAAACACAATATATCCTATGGGCTCAAAACATACATATCTACACAGTTGCAATACGTCGCTGGTTATATCTGTGTCAAAACAAGTTGTAAGAGAACATTATTCGTTTTATGATCGAACTGTAACAGCATATTAGTATAAATCCCCTGCAGATCAAGAATCAATCATCTCTCAAATCGGGCATGGCAATAGTTAGACACAGGCATCAAGCCCAAATAGAGACTCAACTAAACGAAAATGACGCAGCAAATACGCAACCATAAACCTCCCTATATGGATTTTACAACTATGAGCTCTCATTATCCTGCCATTAAACAGAAATAAAACATCTACATTAAAAATCAACTGTAATCGAATAGTACTCCCAAATACAATAGCAAATGGTGTGCAGAGGCTTCTAGCTTGGAACATCCGCTCTTCAGATCCACCCCAAATAAACCAACAAAAGTGGATTTGCTTCGACAGACCAAAAGGCATAAGCAGCGACAGTCTTGTTATCATCTGTTGCATTAGTGTTTGCAGAGACAACAGATGCAGAGAATGAAGCACAACAGATGCATAGAATGAAGTAGTTACTACTCTGCTAATAGGCACTCTAAATGGTGAGAGTGCATTCGCATTTGAGGCAGAGCAAGAAATCGCATGTTATACCCATGTCCAGCATGGAGACCACCACATTGCCACTTAACAAACGGCCACGGCATTGCCACTCAACAAACGGCCACGGCATTGCCACTCAACAAACGGCCACGGCATTGCCACTCAAACAACAACCATGACAATCAAGTTGTCAGGGAAATTGAAAATCAATGTAAAGTCATAGTATAAATATCGCATTGAAAAACAAACATTTATTGTTTACAAGTAATGCTAGCATTACTCTTTAGCATTACTCAGTTGGGGAAAAATTACCATGCAAACCTATGCTTTAAACTAAGATTGAGGTGCAAAATTTGGGTTGCTCTGCAATAACAAGGTCATTTGAACCACCAATCAAACATCAGAAAAAATGCTTTAAAGTAATTAAAATAAATAAATTAAATCAGTTTGTAATGTTATACCTTTGATAAAGCTCAAATTTTTTTGAGTCAAACCTCAACTAATAGTTGGTTGATGGCAGGTATAATAAAGGCATAGTCATTTATTTAAATATGAAATTTCAATTCTGATTTTTACTAGAGATGCCCACCTAAGGCTAGAAAAACACTAACCCAAAGTGAAAGGAACTATGTGATGTGAAATTAGAACTTTCCCTATATGTTTCATTCAATTCCTTCCAAGTTTCAAGTTATAACAAATCCTCACACACATTTATTAGACACAATATGCCTTGGTGCCCAAGGAACATGTTTCATACTTGTATTTGGGAGGAAACTTTCATGTCACCAACCTTCAACAACCAACAAGCTTTAAACCCAAATATTTCATGTCCTAAGAAAACATAACTTTCAAGTACTCAACGAGCTTTAAACCCAAATATTTCATGTCCTAAGAAAACATAATTTTCAAGTATTCGAAATTGCTAGAGATGCTTCTATGAAGGAAGGAAGGCTCTAATGGACCTCAAGTGGGAGGATTGAAGAAGTCCACAATCACTTCCCTCCATGAAGACAAAGTTTTTTGAAGAACAAACTAGGGGGACAAGGAAATCCTCTGGAGAAACAATTCCCTCCCACTAAGCAATGCTAAGAAAAATTATGGATTGGAAACTTTGGGCACTGTAGGACTCATTGGGAAATCAAATTTGGGTCTTTTCACCCCCTAATGGATGTTGACAATTCCAAAGGGGAGGATGTGGGACACTCTCCTTGACTAATACAACAAAAACAAGACATCCATCCTAGAGACTCAATCCAATAGGAACCAATTCAACATCCCAACTCCCTTGCCCCCTAAGATGTCAGGAATCTCCAAAGGGTTTGAAATGGGCCTATCTTGGACTTCAACCTATGCTTCCTAATTCCTTTCAAAGCGTGGGAAATAAATTCATTTTATCCTTCAAGGATATGTTGTGTATTTACCTATAGCAAAGAGAAGGTAACTCACATTATGGGGAATTTAGGGCATTAACCAATTGTCTTGGAGTATTTATCTATCTTGCGCTTAAGGATTGTTATAAACAAAGGCCATGCAACTAAATGTTTTTTTACCATGGAATGTGGGGTATTGCTACAATTGTTTCTCTATCAAAGTGTAACTCCTTTCCAATTATGGATTGCTTTTGTCCTTGTCGAGTTGCAACAATGAGAGAAGTGAAAGATGTTGAAAAAGGGGTGGGGATTGTTGGGAACACCTCCTTGTTTTGAATGAAAAGTTGGAAGGGAAGGTGGGGGGAGTTAAAAATATGGTGATACAATTGAAGTCTAAGACCAAGTTGGAACGTCAAATAGAGAATGTGAAGTATGATAAAAATATTTTCTTGTGGAGGTGAAGGTTCCTAACTTTGAATTGCATATGGTTCCATATTAGTTAATGGTGAACACACTCTCAARATTAAATGAACAAATTTGTATGTGCCCTACCTCTTGAAGAATTAGCCTGAAGGAAAGTTGTGCATTGGCCACATTAGAAGCACCCTRGGTTGATCCAAAATATCAGCCAAGTGACAAAGCAACCAACAACCCTACCATTGAAAGGCCTTTTTGCACCTAGTATGAACCAAGACATCTTTATGATGTTGTTTTTGCACCTAGTATGAACCAAGACATCTTTATGATGTTGTTTTTGCACCTAGTCTGAACCGAGACAAAGAATTAAACCAATATGACCCTTATCAAAGGATAATGTCCATATACATCCTTTTGCAAAATCACATCCACTCCTTGGAACTTCCAAGTATCAATGCGACTCATTGGACAAGAATTGTTATCCCAACCAAATCCTTTGGGAAAATGCCCAACCTAGAAATTTTAAAAGCATTTGTTCCACCCACCACGTTATAGATCTCAAAGGACCCTTTATGTCACACACATGAAAATCCAATGGAAGAACATGTTTTCCATCTCTGGCCCTTACAACCCTACCCCTTAAACTTGTACAATAGTCAAACCAAGTGTTGGAACCATTCTTAGCTATTTACAAAACAAAAAATTAAACCAATATGATCCTTATCAAAGGATAATGTCCATATAGATCTTGTTGCAAAATCCCATCCACTCCTTGGACCTTCCAAGTATCAATGTGACTCATTGGACAAGAACGGCCATCCAACCAAACCTTTGGGAAAATGCCCAACCTAGAAATTTTAAAAGCATTTGTTCCACCAACAACGTTATAGATCTCATAGGGCCCTTTATGTTACACAAATGAAAATGCAATGGAAGAACATGTTTGACATTCATATCCCTTACAACCCATTTCATCGGCAACCCTACCCCTTGAGCTTATACATTAGTCAAACCAAGCCCTACAACCTCAAAAGGGGAATTGTATAAAGGATTATTTTCCTAGAGATTGGCTTTGACAAGACTAATGATAAGATTGAGGTGGATTTCATTTTAGATACCTTGACTTCAGTGGGGATCAGGAGTTTCTTCACTCATACTATGAGCTTTTCTCAACTAGAGTTTCTATTAATAGTAAATTGACAAAGTTGGTTCAACTCTAACAAACTACAAAGCAAGGGTGTCCTTTGGCCCCCTATTTGTATGTTATAGTGACACTTGGGTTACGTTATCTCCTCAAAGATTCTTAGTTGAAAGGGAAAATTATAGGAGTCCTCTGGAGACTGGAGGGGTCTCGTATCTTTGTGTTAAGCAATAGGTGGAGGGGTCTCATATATTTGTGTTAAGCAATAGGTGCAATGGTTAGTCAGATAGACAAAGGTCATATCATTGGGTTGGATTACTTTCAAACTAGCTTGTAGGGTGAAGTTATCTAGATAGATTATAAACTTTGGTATCCCCTTTCGAATTGGCATGTCTTTAACATAGATGTAGAACAATTTGAGAGCAAACTTTGAAGACAACTCACTCCAAATGCATTTCTTACATAGAGAATCACCATAACCGATAGAATATTGGCAACAAGACAAGTTGATTGTTCTTATTGTTTTTTTACTTATGCGACATGATAATTGTCTTATACATGTGGTAGTGCCTAAACTTGTAGAGAAATGGGTTATTTTGCTACAAAACCTAATCCTAAGATTGAGGTTGAGATATTGACAATATACTATAAAACAATTTACTCTATAATCTTTTTACTAATCTTTTTACTAGGAAAACCAATACTAAATAGATAACTATTGTTACCTTGGCCAATTTGGGCTAATTACTCAAAGAACAAGTTGCTTGAGACATCTTAATATGCTTCATCACATCAAAAGAAAAAAATACAAATACCATGTACCATGGATGAATACAGTGAACTACTCAATACCATGCCCTATAAACTACCTAAAATAAACCCAACCCATGATTGACCAAATGAAAGCTAACCAAGTACCTTAAAGTACCCTTATCCAAAAATCCAGCTTGGCTTCTCACATGGCCTGCCTCAAACACAAATCCACGTGCCTCTGGCAGAGTAAAAAGCAACACAATCCAACGTCCCTAACATCCACGATCCAACATTTCAATTTAGCATCCATCGCCAGCAGGGATTCAATCTTTTGTGCTTCCACCAGTCTATTTCTCTCACGACACATCAACAAAACTCGCTGGAACCCCAACAGCACCACGTATACATTTTCACAGTTTCCAACAGTCATCAACATTGCGGGAATGGCGCCACAACTGCTCACACAAGTATATCTGCTTCACATAGAAATAATTTCTGTCCAGCCACCGCCCTTCCACCTTTTTCTCAAGCAATAATAGCTCACAACGCCATACTTCCATTGCTCCAAGAATCAGACCACACTTGCTAGATTCCAGGCCAGCCCAACCCTGATACCATAGTTAAAACCATGGAGAAAATAAGCTAAATGACAAACACACATAAGAGCTAATATTTACCCTATGTGCCCTTTCTTTCGGAAAACTAACAGTATGAAATTGGTCGATATGACCAGCCAGAAACCCTTTCTTTGTGAAAACTAACAGTATTAAATTGGTCAATATGACCAGCAGGCCAAAGAAAATCACACATAATTTACACCAAAAAACCCTTTTACTGGAAAACTAATGGCTTACAACACCATACTTCCATACCTTCCAACATCAGACCACTCTTGCTAGATTCCAGGACTGCCCAGCTTTGATGCCATATGAAGAAATATCACATAGATATCTATTATTAGTATTAGGTTGGTCAATCCCGCCAGTAAACCAAAGATAAACCCCAATATTTACCCTAAAACTTACAGCTCACATGACCATACATACTTCCATGGACCCTTGCATTTCTCGCTAGATTCCAGGTCTGCCCAACTCTGATACAATATTAGAAAACTTGGAAAAAATATAGTAAATAACAAACCAGAGCGAGAGCGAGCTATAATTACCTTCAACATTCAAAATGGTTTGTAATCCAACCTTTAAAAGTTTTCGTATGTCAAGAATGGGATTCGAACACATGCCCTTTCGGACCAGTACCTGAAACTGGCGCCTTAGACCAACTCGGCCATCTTAACAGAAATCCAACCTACACCCCTAAAATGAAGAACAATGAATAGGAAAAAACCATGGCCAGGCAACTCCATATAAATTAAAATTAGATAACTCCACATAAATTAAAAATAGATAGAAAAACTGCATATTGTACTCGCTGTTAGTGTTTTCCAGGTCGGTGTCCAAGTTACCCAATCAATCAGCAACGCCCCACGTTGGCCATATGCAACCACATTGCATCAGAGTTACCCAAGCAGTCTGCAACCATAGTGTTCAAGTTACTCAAGCAATGTACAACGCCGATTTAGCATTGCTGTAAATTGCTTGAATAATTTGACACAATGTGAGGGACTGCCAATTGAAGAAAATCCTCCATCGTACGAAACAAGGCGCCCTATTATATAGAAAGAACAAATTGTTCTATTCTTATATAGAACCTCCATCGTACGAACCACCCCTCAACCTGCCCTCAACGCTTTTTAACTTAGCCCTAACCCTAAATCCCTTAACCTTTTACTCTAGATTAAAAGGAATCTTTGGACCATGGTTAGGTTAGGTGTTAGGGATGGAATTTGATGGAAAATTGTATTTTTAAAGTTAATTTACTTGTCAAATACAATTATGATTTTTTTGTAAATGTAAAGGAAATTCTTTTTTCTTGTAAAGGGAAAAATAAAAACCTTGAAATTTAATACATTTTTTTAATTATATATATAATATGGACTTATACATTTTTTTTTAATCAATTTTGTGGGGCATCCACATGGGTGTCATTCTTGCTATGGTTCATGTGTTATTGACAATCATTATTTAGAGATGAGGAAAGACAAAAGGATCCATAGATATCAATGCTTTTAGAACATGAGCGTCTTAACTTTTAAATTCATATTTAAGTAGAAAAAACTCAATTCAAAGATGCAACCTTCATGTCATGTAGTTATTATGAGTTGTATCATTGTCACCTTAATACAATCTCCTATTTATTTTTTTTGGCTCATTTTCCAAAGGCTATCTTAACATCTCTTAAGACCACTAACCACAAATGCAAAGATTTACTTCAATGATGGAGAATTAAATTAAATTCAATAAAAAATATAAGTTTGTAAAATAAAGGATTCAAAGCTTAGAGATGTGATGTTTCATACAAGTGGATTCTAACCTTCATAAACCAAGCATACATCAAATAAATCCACTTAGATATAGAGTAATTAATATTATGTGAATCAAAACTCAGATTTGGTTTTATTTTATTAAATGAGGGAAATTTTCAGATTTGAGTTTACTCTTGAAAACCACTTAGTCAACATCTTTCAATGATCTTAAAAACCACTTAGTCAACATCTTTCAATGATATGAAATTAAGATCAATGGGTTAAATTACAAATATGATTTATGGTTTGCAATATGAAATTCTAGATTTTGAAAATAAATAGCAACTTAAAGTGTCCATTGAATGTAACTTAGGAGGAATGGTTGTTATCGTCCCCACCCAAGCTCAATTCTTTGTAAGTTACATGTGATTCCCTTAATAGGTTTATAAGATACTCTTGTTGTAAAAAAAAAAAAAAAACTCAAATAAAAGATGAAGATGAATTCTTAGAATAAACTTAGGTTCAATCACAATTAGGTTTTTTATATGTGAACCTTGAAATAATTCCAAATTGTAAATAAGAAACCAATCTACAATATGATTATGACTATATCAAAGCATTAGACTTAATTAAATTGTAAATCTTATTTGTATTATGCAAAGATTAAATTTCATGTTTGCTTCAATAGATAAAAATAGAAATTGTAAATCTTATTTGTATTATGCAAAAACTAAATTCCATATTTGCTTCAATAGATAAAAATAGTTGTAAGTGAAATAAATCTTAAAATACAAAGCTTAAGGAAAATCATAGTGAGATACTTAATATATGAATCTTGAAAATGATTCTAAATTGTGACTAACTAAGAAGCAAATTTAGAATGTAAATTTTTTTTATGTATAAATGGATAATAAAATTTGCAAATCTGATTTTTATTATGAGAGATTAAACTCCATATTTGCTTAAGTGAAAAATAGTAGCCCAAGTAGCCCAAAACAAAAGATAAATGATTAAAGTGCAAAATTTAAGGCAATTCACAATTAGTGTTTTAATATAAGAATCTTGAAATAATTCCTAATTGTGATAAACAAGTATAGAATATAAACGTATTTATGTTAAAAGCAACTAGATTTGAATAATGAAATCTAACTAGAAAGATATGGAATAATACACTTTAGATTTCAAGTAAAAAAAAAAAAACAAAGGATTTTGGATTTTTAAATATTTGATGGTTGATGGGATAAACTAGCACTAAAATCCTAGGGCTAATGAGGTCAAGAAAGACTTCCTTTAAATGACATATTTTCATATGGATTAGGAAAAGGAAGTAAGGATGTTAAAGACTTAATAACTTCCACTCTAGCTGAAAATTAATGTAAAACCATACAAGGAAGGGTTCCAAAAGAATCCAGCTTCAAGTAGCAAATCCAACTATACCCTAACAATTGAAATTAATGAGCTTGCTAGATTTCTTAAAAGATATATAAAACAAATTATCAATTAACAATAACTAAGATAACAAGAGAGGAAAGAGGTTTTGTTGATATTATGGTAGTTGTGTGTAACCTTTGGCTAGAATAGAATATTCTGGAAGCAAGAGAAACCCTAAACAGATGTGTAAAAACCCTAGAAGACAAGTCGGCCTAGCAGAATAAATAATATTAGAATATAATTACCAGAAAGTCAGGT
>JZKD02S1654328.1:120833-133207 GCA_000966675.3 Picea glauca | reverse complement strand
AAAGGAGGTTGCCCCATCGAAGAGGCTTATTATATGAAATTATCTCTTTTTCAAGGCGTTGAGTACTTTTCCTGAGGTTTTTCTATGCTATATTGATGTTTGGTTCTTAACATATAGTATGCAATCAAGGTTTACTAGTAGATCCTGCAAAGATTGCAGTAATCATTAACCTGCCACCATGAAAAATAGTTCGTCAACTAAGAGCAACATTGGGACACACAGGATACTACAAAAAACTTATAAAAGGGTATGCATAGATCACCGCGCCAATGGAGAAATTGTTAAGGAAAGACACAAAGTTTCAGTGGAATGAGGATTGTAAACATGGTCTGGATACACTGAAGGAAAACATGGTAACAACACAAATACTAGTATTTCTAGACTCAGAGAATACATTCCATGTACATTTAGATGCATCATCCATAGCACTTGGAGCTATTCTGACACAATGAGGTGCAGGAGATTTGGATTATTCTATAGCATTTGTTAGCATAAAATTGTTAGAATCGGAGAAGAACTATAACACTATAGAGAGGGAAGGCCTAGTTATAGTCTACACATTGCAGAAGTTTAGACATTACTTACTAGGAAAACATTTTAATATGTTCACAGATATTTCAACCATTAAGTACCTAGTCAACAAGCTAGTGTTGGGGGGGAGAATTTTTCGATAGTTACTGTTGTTTCAAGAATTTGATTTTGAAGTAATAGTTAAGCCAGGGAAGTTGAATGCAGGACCTGGACACCTATCAAGGGTCACGAACATAGAGGAACCTACAAGTTTAGAGTACAACTTTTCAGATGAACAGTTATTTTCAGTCCAGATCACTGATGAATAGTTTGCAAATATCATCCAATATTTGAGTACAGGTATTGCACCACAGGAATACAACACGGCATAGAAGAAAAACATAGTAGTCTAGGATGCAAACTATCATTTTAGAGGACTTATACAAAATGGGCACAGATAGCATACTGCGAAGATATGTTCTAGAACCTGAAAGACTAATGATTTTAGCAAAATCCCATGACGGAATAGAAGGAGGATATTATGCTAGAAAATATACCATGCAGAAGGTATTGCATGCAGGACTATGGTGGCCAACCATTCATAGAGGCTCGAAATATTACTGCCAAATATGCAGTGTATGTCATAGTGTAGGCAAACCAAATAGAAAGGACGAGATGCCCCTGCAACCATAGGTAACTTTGTAGGTATTCTAAAAATGGGAAAGAGACTTTGTGGGACCAATTAAACCACCAACAAAGAGGAAAAGATTAAGGTACATTATCACTACGAAAAAATACCTAACAATATGGGCAGAAGCAACACCAGTCAAATATTGCAGTGCAGAGACAACAACACCCTTCCTATTTGAGCATGTGATCACTAGATTTGGTTGCCCAATAATTTTGATGGGTGACCAAGGAAATCACTTTATCAACAACACTATTAAGGTGATGACTGAGGAGTTTGAATTTCACCATCAAAAGAGTACACCATACCATCCATAAGAAAATGGAACAATAGAATCCTTTAAAAAAATCCTTGAGAATGCAATGACGAAGATCTGTACTGTCAACAAAGATTATTGGGACCTAAAAATACCAGCAGTATTGTGGGCATATAGGACCACATGAAAAAAGTTGTCAGGACACATGCCATTTAGAATGGTATATGGACAAGAAGCAGCGGTGCCATTAGAATATTTGGTACCCATTCTGCGTGTAGCAATGATTACGAACATGATGAATCAACCGATGATCATGGAGGAAGATAGAATCCTAGTAGGATTCAACCAAGAAGTTCAGAAAGAAAGGGACAAATCTTGGCATGAAATACATATCAAGATGAAAAATTTCAAGGTAGGATACTTAGTGTTGATGTATGACAGTAAATACATTCAACACCTGAGAAAACTAAGAATTCACTAGTTAGGACCATACAAAGTACACACCGTCACATATGGAGGAGTTTTACAATTGAAGGACTTAGGAGGTGCAGAACTCAGAGGTATGATCAATGGGAGTCGACTGAAGATGTACAAGGACAATTGACCACCCACAACTTCAAAGACACTGCGCAGTAAAAAAAAAAATCAAAGGCATAACAAAGGAATAATATCATAAGGTAGTACATGATATCAGAAGGTACTAACACATGAATAATACACCAAATATAGAAGGTGCACATACCGAAATAAGAAGGAGCATGCACGCTCAGCATTACGAGCCCAATGGGGACAAGGCCAATGGTTAGTTCAAAGAAAAAACAAGTGGGAAAGGCAACTATGGGAAAAGAAGCGCTAAGTGACAGAGGCTAGTAGAATTGAATGTTAGAAACAAATGATAGGATGTCGCATTAATCATGCCAACTAGAGACGGCAATGGAAATTAATGGCAAGTACGAAGGAACCAACAATTCATTGAATCGATGATCATGGTAATGTCTTCGAAAATCTTCACATGACGCCAATACAAAGCAGGGATGTGGGAGTGGAAAGGTTATTGGAAAATTGCAAAAGCTACAAAACGAGAGAGAATACAAAGTAGAGAGTGAAGTTTGCAAAGGTTGCAAAGGCTACTGAGCTCAGTGAATGACAAGTTTTTACCACCATGGCACCACCCAAACAAGGAGAATCGATCCATACATCTAGAAAACCTAAAGTTAGGACCAGAGAAAAATCGCAATCGCAGGGAAGAAAACAACCACCATCTCAGCCGCCAGAAGTTGTCAATGTGGACGAAATCCCATCGTCGGATAAAACACTAGAAAGGCCCACACACATTGAGGAAGAAACCCAGTAGACAACACCTGTGTGCATTGACATCTATATGCCCAAAGAGGGGCACGTCCGATAGGATGAAGATGCAATAAACCACGTGCAACCAGAAAACCCTATAGAAGCCCCAAGAGGAAATGGAACGAATCCAAACCAGGAATAAATTGTCGTGCCAGAAGAATCACAGAAAACCGTGTCAGAACAACCACATGAGAAATAAGTGGAGGATGTCACTGGATGACCAGAGTAGGTTTTTGAAGAACAAACAATGGAGGTTGGAACCTTGATTCATCCACCACAACAAAAGGAAAAGAAAAAGGTACCTAGGTCACTGCATAGACAACCTGCCACATCAATTGTTTTGTCACACATACTGGAAGGGTTATGTATAAAAGAAGATTTTTTAGAATATGTAGAGAAATTGAGGTACTCGAACCATGATGTAATGACCATGGACAAGTTCATGGAGTTCGCTAAACAAGTCTACCTACAGACTGTGGGTACATATCCCTTTGGGGAACCAATTCATCAACCCGTCCAATGGGTAGCGGGACTGGCCAAAACTGGGATTTTAGGTATGTTGAACCTACCACACTTTTGAAGAGGGAAGTATGCAAACAATTGCGTCAAGAAGTTGATGGCATTCACACATGGCAGAGATCTGTGGCTAGAACGACTCATTTCACAAGAGGTAGATCTCATCACACACATCATAGGGCTACCATCATGCAGCATGGATCCCGCATATTTCCTCGAGGACCAAAAAAAGGAGAAAGCACTGACTGAGGAGATGAAGAAGAAATATGGCACCGACAGGGGGTCACGTAGAATCATTATCAAGCGGATTAGTGACATCACGATAAGAATGGACACAAAAATTATGGGATGCAAGATGATAAAAAAATGTCGCAAGGAAGAAGTCTCGGTCTGGGTCATCGCAGTTGCAACACAATTTTCCGAGGGCACCAGACTCAGCTGGGCCCCTTATTTGTTGAATTTGTTTCTAGACGACTACAAGGATGTGCAGTATACGGGAACATAATTTCATTATTCATGGTTGATCATTTTGATAGCCATTATGGGATGGAAGGAGATGAAGTATGCATGCTTCTCCACTAGACCCAAAACCTTCCATGGAGTGAGATACTTATTGATTGGAGCCACTTCGGATGCCAATAATATAAGAATGAATGCAACTATATTCGAAGGTTATCTGCACGAACTACAGGACACCATCACCAACAATTGGAGGATAACACCAGAAGTTGTTGCATGCTATCAGGGCAAAGCCAAATTCAAAGCTACTAGACATGTGATATGGATCCAGGTGCAGAAGGACACTGACCAAAAATGGCTACAACTTCGCTACTGCATAACGCAGGGGGACATACAAATGGCGATTAAGGATTCAGATGAAGAATGGAGGATTCTAGTTCTACTTTGAGAAATATCCACATAAAGAGAGGAGGAGGATGCAATATAGGAACATACACATGCTGAGGATGTAGGGTGGGAACAGACACACGCCGAGAAAGTAATAGTTCCAAAGAAGCAAAGGATAGGTTAGAACAAGCTGCAACAGAAGAAAGGGGGGACATCCAAGACAAGAGTCTAGACAAGGAAGAAGAAGAAAACACAGGTGGCACAAGTACAATAGAAACAGGGTGAGGCAACACAAGGGACTACACTAATTCCTACTCCACAAGATCCAGGCTAGACTATGTGGCTAGCCACCTAGATGGGGGGTGCACGCAAGAAGACGAAGGCACATAAAACACTTCTAGAATACAATATCATAGAGGATGATGGATAAATGGTGGCCCAAGTGGTACAGGATTTCACATTCAAGGATTTTGAGAATGTTGTGTGCCAAAGGGATAGAATTGAAGAAGAGATGGCATATATGCGAGAACTCCTCAGGCAGATCGGTGAAGCGTAGGCAATCGAAAACAATGTAGCATCACAGGTAGGAGGATAATCTGGAGCAAGTGACCGGGACACAGTCCAGATGATAACACAACTAAGTTTAATGGTTCACATAACACCCAACATGTTGTGCATGGACTAAATTGTAGGGTAGATAGCCCTAGATGACTTTGCTCAACTATAGTTGGTATTTCTGCGGATACCAGCCAAGGCCCTGTATAAACTACAAGTCAGTGTCACAGAAGAAGTATAGTCTCATGCATGCATAGAAAAAACAAAGTTGTAGCAGGCAAAGGAGAATCAGGACGAGCTAGAATTGGTATTTGAGAAGGCTAAGCTCAAGACAAAATAATAAAAGGAATGCGTGAAGGGACTGGAGTAGAAAGTGGCTCCATCCTACGAGAATATCCCAAATAATGCGCAGATGAACGAACTCATGAAAACAGAGAAGATTGATCAGATTGTGCAAAAAATCGATCAATATCAGTAGGAGATCGAGAATATCCAGGAGAAGCTCAAACCTACCACTGCACCAACAGTGAAGGAGAGAAGGAAACAAGAGGCAACATAACAGATACACAAGATAGAATGACAAGTCAACGCAGTGGACGACTTGTTTGAGAAAGCATCGAAGCTCTGGAAAGAGATAGAAGAGGATCAACCGACCCAGAAGTGGGACCAAGAAGGAGAAAGGATAAGTTCATCTATCCAATACCTCAAGTAGAGGAAGAAGACAATTTCAATCATGGATCACGTCAAAGGGGCACAAGACATGAAGAAACTGTAGGCATAGCTCATAACTGCATAGACATAGAAAAAGGAGTGTCAAGATCAAATGGAACCACTCCAAGAGTGGGAAACAAAGGTCATTGCACAGGAAGTGGAAGCCAAAACATACATGGCACAAGCCTAGGCATAATGTGCGAGGATGTTCAATGACAAGATTGTAGTGCATGTATTGGACGTACTCAAGGAGAAGACCATGTAGGCCCAAAAACAAGCAACAAAGCTTAGGAAGAAGTTCCAAGCAATCACCAGGGATATCGATGAAGCACATAGGGGTTAGGTGGCTTGGGACGAGCCACATGTTAGTGTTGGGGCCCTATTGGAAGCAGGCCAAAGCATAAAGAAAGGGTATTTTGGGAAAGAAAGGCATGTACGAGGAAAGTGACAGCTGGAAGGAAGAGGAGAATGTGTGCATGCATGGAAGGCCTAGCAACATTATGGTTAGGGTATTTGTATCACATTGTAATAGATGATGAGACAAAAACATATATACAAAGACACCTAGGGGGTCGAGAGAGATTCGTCCATGATAGAGAGAGATATAGAAGGCAGTAGTTGTAATCTGAAGAGACAACGAATCAGACGAGTCATGTTTTGATAACTGGTTGTAATGCTTTTGTCATACGACCCAATTTTGTAAGATGTTGAGATATAGAGAGTAAGGAGGATATATTTAAAGGGTTAGATCACAGGCTAAGGATCTTGGTGTGATCTAGTCTGCCTCATAATAGATCTTGACCTAGGAGAAGTTGTAAAGCACGCAAGCATTGTAGTTTTGGAACTACAATAATAGAAGAGCTTGAGAGCCAAATCTTTGTGGACGTAGCCTAGGGGGGTGAACCACGATAAAACCTTTGTTATGTTATTTTTCATCTCTTTTATTATTTATGAGTATATGTTAGCATGATGAATGAATGAGCTTATTACATTACATGCATAACTGAGAAAGACAATATACTTCTATATTAAGTGAACTCTCAGCGCATACTTCACAGATCTCCACTCAATCCTGGACTGCAAACACCTAAGTATCGCAGTCACTCATTAATACTATCTCAGGTGATATTGCACAGTGAACTTAGTGCACTGCATTTCCTTCTAGTTTACCAGGAGGGATGATAGTTTTAGAGGTTTTTTTGGAACCCTAGAAGACTTGAAGCCTTGGTCAATCACGTTAAAGGTATAAAATCATATAGTAAACCAACAAGAACTACTCGATCATATTAGCCAAAAATGTTTACAGATGATATTGTAAGAACCTATTGATAAATAACGAATATGGATTTATTCAAATTTGAAAGCGATTTTCCTAAATTTTTCGGTGATTTTTATTTTTAAAGGTAAAAACGAAAAGATTACAAAATTCAAAAAAGTTTAAAATTCTAAGGTGTTCTAAAATAAGCTCCATTTGGTGATTGTGGCTCCCTGGGAGGTGTTAAAGAACAATGGACCAGGTGCCTTTATTGGGTAAATGGAGTCATTATTGTTTTTATTTTTCTGAAAAATATTTTTTTGTTTTATTAAGAATTAATCATACATATAAACGTGAAACTAACCAAATCTAAAAAATGTTTAAAGCACACTTAATGATTGATATCAAGCCAATATAATAATTTTTTTCTTTTCTTGAAATTTATTTCAGATTTGTTTAATATAATCAAAGTAATTTTAACAAAAATATCAAACTTTGAACAAATTTGTTCGCTTCAAGGTTATACAGATGTAACACATTTGTTTTAGGGAATCCCATTTGGTCCAGGATAGAAATATCATCGGAATGAGAACTACAAAATAGAGTATTCGATATAGATGTGTATGACATCCTTACATATATCATAGATATTGCTTCACTACCAAGGATCCTATTCAGTACCCCTATGAAGTTATCTAATTTTCCCATTAAACTTCCTTTCACCACTTCCATAAACGAATTTTAATTTACTTGAGATGAGGGAAATCAATTTATGAGTTTTCTTTCATCATCTCTTTTGGACAAGATGGGGGAAATAAATTTTTTAATTTACTTTGACCATCTGTCTTTTATTTAATATTTTGAAGTTGGGGCAATCAATTTGTATATAACATACAAGCGATGATATATGTTTAACATCTTTAATGAAAAAGATGGTATGTCTACAATTTTTTAGGATACTCTGAGATAGGATTTCTTCCGATTTTAAATATACCTTCACCTATAGGTTAGTTTTGGGAAATTTATTCATTTCAAGGATAAACCTTGAGTGAATTGTTCATCTTCTAAAATCTGATATCAGAGTTAAAATTATCAGGATTATCATAGACATAATTTTTCAATTAAAATAAAAGAAATGTAAAAAATTTCGCCCAATCTTGTTTTGATAATATGATTTTAAGTTTTTAGCATCATGATAAGTCTTCTTATTTCTATGTAGATTAATAAGATAAGAAATGAGAAAGAAAATCTAGGGTGGAAAGAACTAGTGAAAAGGAAGAAATGAACATATAAAAAATTCAGATGATTTGAATCAGAAGTGTTTTATTTCCACATGAGTTTGTATATTAGATACAAGTTCTTAATAAGCTTTGTCCCCTGCTTATTTTTAATTACTCCGAATTCTTTCAATTTTATTTTATTTTTTATATTTTTCTACATTTCTAGTCTTTTTGGTTAGATGATAATGTTATTATGAGAAACATTTCCTTCATATTTATTTCAATCAAATTTTTAAATTTTATTCATACCATAATGAAGAAAAGTAATTCATACCTTCTTTTTTCTAATGTTTGAACAAGGAATGTCATTCATTTATCACCTAATTTTGAAGAATGTGAAAGAGAGAAAGATGAGTGTTATGTCTTTCTACCGCATCACCTTCTGTTCTGCAAGATTGATTATGCCAGAGAAATAAAATATTAGATGTTAGGCGATCCTGTAGAAATATTATTAAGGATGATTTTCATTTCAGTATTCATTAATAATATTTAATATATCTTTTTTGCTGGCTTGGTTGGCTACTTAATGAATTTATTTTGCAAAGTTAAATGAGATTCCTTTCTTGTTTTTCTTGAAATAGGGTCAAAGAATCAACAATCTTACCTGAAAATATTTACATAAATTACACTAATTACTCAAATAATTTACAATAATGGAAAATGAAAAGGTAAAATAAAAATATCCAATGTCAATCCAATTCAATATATACAATGGAAACCTAAAAAGTAACTACAACATAAAATGTTTTAAGAAATGCCCATTAACAGGGGCCTTAAGAATTTATTCGTTAATATTTTCAAGAGAATTAATTTCTCCCTTCAACAGTTGCAATTTTAAAAGGTCTGAACCAAAGATGATCAAATTTTCCATGTTTTCCCGAATATTCTTTTCTAGCTTCCCATTTTAAGACTAAATCGTCGGGAAGAAACTCCCTGTCTTTAGCCTTTTTATCAAAAATGACTTTCATGTTATCCTGGTATTTTTGGAGCTTATCATCCATTTATCCTCTATTTCGTTGTACTTCAATGATTTGATTTCTTATTCTTGTAAGATTGTTTGGTTCTTCATTTGTATCCTACAAGAGTTTTATCACAGGAAGCACGAGATTAATAGGAATAATAACATATGTACCATAAACTAATTGGAAACGAGACATACCTATGGATTTCTTGGTGCCCATAAGGCATATTTTAAATATATATGCCAAAAAATATTATTTTCTTTCAAAACATTCTTGATTATAGTCATCAGACTCTTGTTAGATGATTCTTCTAGCCCATTTCCCTGTGGATAGTAAGTTGTAGAATGAGCTAGAATAATATTATATTTTTAAAAAAATTTGATCATTGCAATAGATTTAAAAGCATGTGCATTATCAGTGAGTATTTTCATAGGACAACCAAATCTTGCTAGGATGTTCTCTTCCAAAACATTTATTACTAATGAATCTATAGCATTCTGAGTTGGAATATACTCAACCCATTGTGTAAAATAATAAGTAGGAGTCAAAATCCATCTATGTTGAGAACTTGATTTTAGATGAATTTCTCCGATAAAATCTAAGCCCCATTGTTGGAAAGGAGCTTAAGATTTAACTGGAATTAAAGGTAAGAGGGGAATATTTTTCTTACCATCAAACAATTGGCACGATTTGCAATCTTTGGCCCTTGAGTTTACATCAGTGAATCATTTGGGCCAATAATATCCTTCCCTTAAAATTTTGTAAGTTATTTCTCTCCAGGCATGATGTCCTCCAGATATTCCTTTATGGAATTCATCAATTATGCCTTATGTTTCCAATACAACTTGGTACCATTGATGCAATATTTAATTTCCTATAAATTCAATGTTCTTTCCTTAGAAGGAGTCATATTATTTGGACATTGTAGAGTAAGGATATATGAAACTATTCCACTATACCAGGATGAGCAGAATAACTTATCATCAATCTGAATAATAGGTGTTTGATCATCAATTTCCTCTATATATGAGAAAGAATCATGATATTCAAAGTGATTTATTCCAAGAGCTCTGAAATTTGATTCAACTAGTAGCCTTTCCAGACCTTGACCTTGTACAAGTTTGGTTGGTTTAACTTCTAAATCAAATTATTGAATTTTAGCCAACCATTTTCCTCTCCTTTCATCACTTTTTTGGTTGTATCAAGATATCTTTAATTACGTTTGTTGGTACGTAGGAATTTGTTTTTAAGTGTAAAACATACGTTCAGAAATATTTAAGTGCTTTTACCATTGCACAAGCCTTCTTTTTTGGAATGTCATATCTTAACTTTGCATCTCTGAGGCTTTTGCTGAAAAAGGAAATTAGTTTTTCGAATCTTTCTTCATTTTTCTGAAGGAGTGTTGCTGCGATAGTATATTCATATGCAAAAGAGAAAATAAAAAAATCCTTTGTATAGTTGGGACTTACCAATACCGGTGCTTCTCCTATGGATTTTTTCACACGTTTGAAGGATGCTTTTTCTTCCGCGGTCCATTTTACCTCACTATCCTTCTTGAGCATATATGTAATCAATTTAATTATTTCATGAAAATTAGGAATAAATATCCTTAAGAAATTGGTTTTTCCTAAAAAAGGTTGAATTTCTTTTCTATCTCTAGGAATGTTGATTAGATCAATAGCTTCAACTCTTTTAGGATCAAATTTTATTCCATCCTTTGATACGATATTCCCTAGAAGATTACCTTCCTGCATAGCAATATGTGATTTCTTGGGGTTTAGTGACAAACCAAATTTTCTGCATTTGTCAAAAAACATTCTGAGGTGAACCAACTGTTTTGTATCAGAATCAAAAAAAGCTATCAGATCATCCAGATAAATAACTACAAATTTATCACGCTCACTAATGAAGGCTATATCCATTGCTCTCTGAAAATTTTCTACTATATTCATTAAACCAAAAGGCATTTTATAATACGTGAAGGCTCCCCATGGAGTCGTAAATGTAGTTTTCTCTCTATCGTCTTCATGAACAACATTTTGATTGTATCCCAAGAATTCATCGATCATAGATATTCTATTAGCCCCTACCACCTTTTCAAGAACATGATCCATTTTTGGGAGAGGGTAATTATCTTTTAAAGAGGATGAGTTTAGGTCTCTAAAATCGACACATAGTCTTATCTATTCATTTTTCTTCCTAACAGGGAACAAATTGGATACCCATTCAGAGTATTTGAGGGGAACAATTATATTTTCTTCAAGGAGATTTTGAAACTCCCTTTCTATTACTGGAAAAAGAATTGGAGTTATTTTCCTAGGCTTCTGCCTCAAAGGATTAATAACTGGCTTTAAAGGAATTTTATGATCGATAACAGAAGGATCATAGGTTTTTAAATCTTCATAAGACCATTCAAGAACATCTTTGTACCTTTTGAGTAACAACCTTTATAATGAAATAAGACCTTTGGGAATTTGATTACTTTTGAGTAAAATAATTATGTTATTTGCGATTTTGTCTTTGAATTTTTATGAATTTTGTCCTTGCATAATCCAAGTAGGATCATTTTGATTTTCTTGATCAATGTGAGTCTCAGAAAACTCGTCTACCATTTCTAGAAATTGTTTGATTTGTTAATCATCCTCAAACACTTTCCAATGATGAAGATTGTTTGGAATTGAAGGCGTATGCTTCATATCAATGTGATACTTCAATTTCAACATTGTGGGAGGTACACAAGTTGTTACAGATTTAACTAAAGAATCAACTTGTTGTTTATGCGATCTAGGAATAGAATGAATGTTAAAAGATAAGAAGAAGTTTTATATGAGATCCCAAGAATAGTTTTTATAAGACCTCATTCTTGGATGCTTATCTTGATACTATTTTTTTATTTATTTTTATAATGAGCTCAACATCACTATAAACTGTCAAATGTTGAATTTTTAATTTTCTTGTAGCTTCTAATCCTAAAATTAGCGCTTCATATTCACATACATTAGTTGTATAATAAATATCCCATTGTAATATATATGAAAATGGAATGTAATAATCATCACCTGGTGCCACAAATAGAACTCCAGTTCCTATTCATTCCCAAGATGAAGCACCATCAAAGAACATTTTCCACATCCCGCCTCTATAATTTATATTTTTATTTGAGAATTCAATTTTTGGATTTTCTTTTTCTGTACATTCACAAAAATCATGATCTATAGATAAAATACAATTACCTAAATCCTGATCAGCAACATAGACTGGATATTCATTAGGGTTTTGAGGGTCACTTATAGTATAACCCAATCTAGTTTATCTGTACAAACGGGTAAATTGTTGTTAAGAACCAAACATCAATATAGCATAGAAAAACCTCAAGAAGAGTACTCAACGCCTTGAAAAAGAGATAATATCAGATAATAAGCCTCTTCGAGGGGGCAACCTCCTT
>JZKD02S1654328.1:41297-111769 GCA_000966675.3 Picea glauca | reverse complement strand
TCCCTCTATCTCTCCCCCTCCATCCCACTATCTCTCTTTTGTTTCTTTCCTACATATACCACCTCTTTATCTCTCTCATTGTTGTTAGTCTCACTCTCACTGTTGTTAGAATTTTAAATTTTCTAGTTACACAATTACAATTACTTAATCCAATAGAAACTATAGTAGGATCACTAAAAGATAGAGAATCACAAAAAAAATACAACACAAAGATTATCCTTGGAAACCCTCACGGAGGAGAAATCCGAGAAACCAAAATCCTCTATATAGATTCCTTCGTCCAGTATAATGATGCACTATAGATCTCCAAGAAACGCCAAGACCAAAACACCAAAAGAACCAGTCTCCAATACTTGTGCGCTAGAACTTATTATGCACTCCAAGATTTACAAGAGAAGTGTGTGATTGTGTGTCCAAATGAGATGAATCTGTCCTTTATTTATACACAACAATGCCTCTTGAAGAGACAGGAATCTTGACCTAACTAATCCATAAAATAGGGCTGACTAGCCACAATGGGGATTTTTACAATTATAAGTAAAATACCAATAATATAATAATTTTTGTTGAGCCGACTTGTATAATATAATTATAATAGCCTTTTAAAGGTTTGACTAAAACAAATATACAAGAATTTATTTCGTATTTACACCAAAAATATTAACACCCCATCTTAACTTTGAAGGTATTCTCTCCAGACACAAACTCCAAGTTTGATACCACATGAGATCACATCCATTGATTGTTGAACATGTGAATATATACATCCTCAGATATCCACAGTGCAACATGAATTCACCCCATGAAACCAAGGTTTGTGGGTAGCTATAAATAGCTACAACATGTGCCCAGGACATCCACTCCCTTTGATGGATCAATACCTAATCATGTGCACTCTTGTCTGAGTGCCAACCCTTTTTCATGTTGGATGAGACCCACTAGACTCAGTGCCAACCCTTTTCATGCTGGATGAGATTCTTCCATACTCAGTGCCAACCCATTTTGATTCTGGATGAGTTCCACCTATCACTACCTCTAAAGAGGGACCACACCAAGATTGTCCCTGAAGTACTCAAACTTCTTCCTCGACAACGGCTTGGTGAACACATCCACAACATGATCCTTGGTAGTCATGAATTGGAGCCGCGTTGCTCCCCTATGTACCATATCCCTGATATAGTAGTATCTGATATCGATATGCTTCGACCTTTCATGGAACATTAGGTTCTTTGACAACTTCATGCAACTCTGGTTGTCACACCAAATGTATGTCGCCTCCATTCCAAAACCAAATAACCCAGACATCAACTTTTGAATCCATATTGCTTCTCTTCTCATTGCACCTGCTGCCACATACTCAGATTTAGCCATACTGAGTGCCACACATGACTTCTTTCTGCTACTCCACGAGACCATACTGGAGCCAAGACTAAAACAATATCTGGAAGTGCTCTTCCGGTTAGGAATATTGTTGGCCCAATCTAAATCTGAGTATCCATACAATCCAAACTCATGGTTAGATCTACACCAGAGACCATGACCTAGAGTACCCTTAAGGTACCTCAAAACATATTTTATTTCAACCAAATGAACCTGTCTAGGCTACTCCAAATGTTGATTCAAAGTGTTCACAACTAAACATATATCCAGTCTTGTGTTCATTAAATACATAAAAGATCCCACTATTTGCCTATATAAGGTAGAATCCATAACATTTGAAGTTGTATCTTGCAACAACTTAAGATTTGATACCATTAGGATAACCATGGCCTTACAGTCCAATATCTTGAATCTCTTAAATATTTCCACAACATACTTTCCTTGATTTAGGAAAATCCCATCTAATCTCTTCCAAACTTCTAGTCCCAAGAAGTAGTGCATCATTCCTAAATCTTTCATCTTGAATTTTGCAGCCAATTTTCTCTTACATTCAGTGATGATATTTTCCACACCTGTTAGAAATAGGTCATATACATACAATAGTAGAATCATTGGTCCACCATCCTCAACCTTAAATTAAAGGTTAGGATCTGTAATGCTCTTGTTATAACCCAAGCTCATCAGAAAATTGTCAATCCTACCATACCATGGTTTGGGCTTGCTTCAATCTATATAAAACCTTGATTAATCTGCACACATGAGTCTCCTTGTCATGTGTCTTGAATCCAAGTGGTTTCTCCACATAAACTTCCTCTTTTATTTCACCATTCAAGAAGGCTATCTTTACATCCCTCTGGTGCACCTTCCATTTCATCGTAGAGGCCAATGAACGTATATTCTTGATCAAGGTATATCTTTCTACAACATAAAAAAATTCTTCATAGTCAATCCCTTCCTTCTGAGAGAAACCTTGGGCCACAAATCTTTCCTTATATTTTTCAATAATTCCATCAGCTGTGTGTTTCATCTTATAGATCCATTTCAAACTCACCATGGATTTTTCCTTCGGTCTAGGAACCACATCCCAGACATCATTCTGCATAATGGAATGGTATTCCTCTACCATGGAATCTTTCCATACTTGATTTTATGCAGCCTCTACATCCATTATGTCACACAAGCATGCCACATAGCTGGAATACGACTTTGGCTTCTTAATTGCCTTGGAAGATTTATCTGGCCTTCTCTTGTGAGAAGGTATCTCGGATGGTTTATGAGGTTATACCATGTCATGATCCTATGGAATGACTTCCTATGGTTAAACTACCTCTAGAACCTTAGGAATTTATTTCTCTTCTTCATGTGCCTCTTCTACATGGATCTTTTTGGATTTACTGAAAGATGCATTCTCATCAAAGGCTACATATCGACTAATATCCACTTTCCGGTGACTCGCAATGTAAATCTTGTAAGCCTTCAATGTGTCACTGTAACAAAAAAATATGCTCTTTTGTCCAAAAGGTTCCAACTTTGTCCTCTTTTCCTTGGGGACGTGAAAAAAAACATGGAAACCAAATATTATGAAATGGCTATCTTTTGGCTTCTCTCCTGAAAACATTTCCTTAGGTGTCTTGTTTTGAAGCACCTTATGGGGACTTTTATTTTTCACGTACAATTTTGTCTTCACTGCTTCTACCCAGAGATGCATAGAAATATCTTGATCATGGATCATGGCCTTTACTACTTCCATGATTGTTTGGTTCTTCCTTTCAAATATTCCATTATGTCGAGGTTTATAGTGAGTATAAATATCCCTATTATTCGTAACTTCCTTTCAATACTCCTTGAATTCTTCTGAGGTGAATTCACCTCCATTGTCTGATTGCAAGGTATTTATCTTTCTCTCTGTCAAGGTTTCTACCAGAGACTTGAACTCTTTGAATTTGCCAAAAAAATCATTCTTTTCTTTTAACAAATTAATCCAAGTTTTACGTGAGTAATCATCAATGAAATATACATAGTGGACATACTCATTTAGTGAAGATGCTAACATTGGTCCACATATGTCTGAATGCACGATGTCCAAAAATCATTTGGCTCTTCTATCGCTATTGGGAAAGGAGTGCTTCACATTGTTTCCTTGTGCACATCCTTTACACACACCATCTGGTTCTGCTTGGATTTATGGAAGACTTGTCACCATTTTTCTCACAACTGGAAGAGATTTGTAGTGTAGGTGAGAAAATATCTCATGCCATAGTTCACTGGGATTGACAATATCATGAACCTTTGTGGAGTCTGAATGTCATTTTAATTTGTAGATTCCTCCTTCTTCAACTCCAATCACTACTGCATCATTAAGGGTCTTCCCTCTAGGCCACATAAGAACTTGGCCATCAATAAATACTACTCTAAATCCTTTCTTCTCCAATGCTAAAATTGAGAGAAGATTCTTATTTAAACCTAGAACATAGAGAACTTCCTTCACCTTCATTGGCTTTCCTAGGTTTAACTTGTAGGAAGCTTCTCCAACACATTTGATTGGATACTGATAGTTGTCATCCAATTTCACCTTATGATGTGAGTCTTTATGAATAATTTTAGATAAGGAGCCTTTGTTATAAATAATATCTGTTCTTGTTTAACCATAGACAATATAACAATATTATCACCCAACCATACGTTGAAGCCACCCCCGAGCACCTTAGCCTTGACAGAGAATAATTCTGGAAAAAATACCTAGGCCTAATAGCCAATCAAGGTAGTGTATCACTCTCGAGATTTAGAATAAAAAGCAGAAATTCCAAACCACAACCAAGAGAAATTTCAAGACTAAACCGAAAATATAAGTTGCAATAGTTGCAGTTGCAGCTACTCTCCAGACTTGCGCACCTACTAAATTTTTTCATTTTTCACTCTTAAATTTATGCACTTGTGAGTTGTATCTATGAAATGAGCTATGGATTCCTATATTTATAATACTCCTCCTTAGATGTCTAGGCCTACTTCTCATTATGGAGGCTAAAAACTCAATACTAAATATTTCCTTTAGCCGACTTGTCTTCTAGGGTTATGTCCAATTATTTAGGCTCTCTTCTTGCTTCCAGGAATATTCTATTTTTTTCAGGGTTACATGTGTAGGTTAATACCTTCTTCATCTACCATAATATCAAAACTCCCTCCTAGCTATGGAGGTATTGAAAGCAATGTTATCGAGCACAAACATAGCATTCAACTGATAACATCACCATAGCCATACATGTTATCTCATGATTAGATCATGAGTACCATCATCACTATTAGTATCATCCGATAGCATCAACTGCATAATCTCTCGAATCCATATTCCATCCGAGTAATCAGGAATGATGATGAATAAGTCACTCACTCCACAAAGTGATAAAATAACCATTCTTTTAATCCGGTCATATGTCCTAGGAGAATAACTATTCCAACAGATGTTGGAAGAGACACCATAGGGTACAAGGGATATTATTCTAATACATACATACTTCCTAGAATAATAAATGTCCTGGATCATTTTCCATTTGGATAATTTCTTTCCATCAATACACTGACTATCCATCTGATTGATAATCCTTTTCAACACCATTGATATTCTACATGGAAATCAGAACAATGTCATTCAATAGAACACAACTGTGTCTATCCATAGTAGTACAAAACTACTATCCAGTGGTACACAACCACACCAATTATTACATGACTACTTAATCAGTGACACATAGTCACAACCAGTGGAACACATCCACCATAGTAGCATGCATCTACTATCTAGAGATATACAGTCTCCATAGAAATCATATCATCTGATATCAACTTGCATAAAACAATATCATGATATAAACTAAGTCATATGGTAAATTCTTCCACTCACATCTATGAGATATGGAAGAGAATATGCCCTCATAATGTAAAACATCAACCATGGGCTATATGGACTATTCTTCTCAAGCATATAATAATATTTTTCCTTGATTTCTGAGCCTGGACCATTCACCTAACTAGGCCATTCCTAAGACGCTAGTCATAGTACAACCTAGAGAGAATGAATCTTCCCTAGGGAATGCTTGTCCCTGATTCTTGAACCTGGACCATTCACCTAACTAGGCCATTCCTTTGGCACTAATCATAGTGCAACCTAGATAGAATGAGTCTGCCCTAGGGAATGACTATATAAACCATTTCCTAATGGAAATGCTTGTCGTGCGCCAACCTCCAAAATGGACCATTCTTTGAAACTTCTCACAACTATGAACTTCAAAAGAATGATTGTCCGGTGAGGTGAACCATTCTACTTGACCACTACTCAGAATGACTCCCAAGAAAAATGATTATCCTCGACCATTCCCCCACATTGGCCACAAGAGAAATATCTATCTATGGTACATCAACAATCTAACAAACCATTTTCATTACGAAAATGACTGTTCGATTTGGACCATTTTCTAAACTGGAAAATGCATGTCCATCATAAATCTCAAACCACTTTCCGAACTCAAAAGGAACTTCTCATCCTGGACCTTTTTTTGAACTAAAAAATGACTGTCCATAAATTAGTAACACATCAGTTCTCCCTCCCAACCTAGGAGTAATATATTCCTTTTTCAATAAGGAAGTCGTCTCCACGAGCCCCAGCTTGTTTCTTAAGTATGCAACTTTTTCATCTTGGACATAGACTTTACCAAAATATCTGCTATCTTCTCATCTGTGGAGATATATTGGATAACCACTTCTCTTTTCTGGACTTCATCATGAATAATATAATCATTGATCTCAATGGAATTTGGTCTATCATGGAACATTGGTTTTATTTGAAGGCTTCATATAGCTCTGATCATTACAATATAGCATGGTTGAATTAAACACTTTGGTTTCCTTCTAGCTCATGACATCGTGGCAAGGATCAAACTGAAACATATCCAAGTATCACTTATTCTCTCATCATGAGAATTTTCCATGGATTGGCAATCCATCATCCCAGACCTCTCTGTAATTATTCTAATATACTATATTTGTCATAGAAATTTTTCACCATGTTTTTCTTGTATATGAGATACTCTACATCAAGTTCTTTGAATCCATACAAGGTCTTCTTATATCTTCATACATGGGTCTTTTTCTGGTATAAGATTCTTTCTCAATTGATTTATTGGGAAGAACAGTCTTTTACATGTAAATTCCAATCCATGGATACTACAAGAGGTATATCTAGAACAATTTGTTGTCATAATATTCTCCTTCTTTCTGGAAGAACCTATGAATCTTGTAATGCTTTCATTCATAATTACTTTTCATATTTTTTATACACTGTTCTTTATCATAAATTCCATTTCTTCTTCTTGATTGTTTCTTAGTAGGTTCAAACTAAGCTGGCAGTCTTGTGATTCTTGGTATAATAGTCGGTTGTTCTTCCTTTTATTTCTTTCATGGAATCGTCATGTTCTTCCTTATGTCCCTCTTTATCTCTTGGGTCCATGGGGTCTTCTATATTCCCTCAATATTCCAACTTCTTCCTTTCATCATTGGATCATTGATGTATATGGACAACCAAGGATACTTTAAGGCTTATTTTCGAATAAGACTTTTTCTAGAGTCAAAATGAACACATGTTGTTTATCATGGCTGCTACTTTTAATTGGAACATGTATAGATACTTCATAATCCTCAATGGATCGTATCATTTAAGATTATCTCCCTCCTAATCCTTGCTTCATGCATGAATGCATGCTCTTCTTTTGGAATTATATAATAAGCTCCCTCCATCTAAGATATTCCATAATTTCGTCTGCATCCTTATTGCCTTCTGCAAAGTGTCACAAGTATTTTTCTAATTTCTTCTTGATTGTTGACTTGTTTCTTTTTTTACTTCTTCTGGGTTTCTTCAATTTTGATTATGATTTCATCTTATCTTGCAGTTGTTACTTATGTAATAGCTTTCACATGAATTGTTATCAAGGATTGTCAATGTACTTCATCTTTTCATGTGTATTTCTTGACCTGTAGTCATCATGATAGCAATCCTTATCTTGTTATTATTCCATAGGTATTGTTTCACTTGAACATATTATATTCTAATAAATAGATATGCAACATATGTACAAAAACTATGTAAACATGGTATGTACAAGAACTATGAAGAATATTATTACCTTGTCTTAGAAGAAAAAGTTTGTTTTATCTTGCTTGGCCTTCTTTGAGGATTCCATTTCTTCGGCAATTGATGTTTCGTTTATTTCCTTATTTTTCTTTAGCTCAGGACAATGATTCTTGTAGTCACCATATTTTCAAAAATTGAAGAATTTTATTTTTGACATATCTTTCTCTTGATTTGGTTTCTTCCTTGAGTCAAACTTCTTCTTATTCCTTAATTTCTTGAACTTTATTGTGTAGGCTTGATCATCATATTTCCTTTGGAATTTCTCTTTTGTGATATTCCTTGATTCTTCTTGTGCAAAAGAAGTCCAAAGTTCTTCAAATGTGGGATACAACTTTCTTGTGTTCATGGTTGCGACAAATGCATTCCATGTCCTTGGAAGGCCATTGAGTACTATATTTACTAGTTCCTTCTCTGAAATGATTTCTTCAATAGCTTGTAGTTGATTTATTAACTGAGAGAATCTCACAAGGTATGATGTTATGAGGTCATCATCATTCATTTTCATGTCATGGAGATCATTCTTCAGACTCATTAGTTGTCCAACGTTTCTAACAGAGAAGCTCTTAGTTAGGGAATCATACATCTTCTCAGATGAGTCAATATGAGAGATGTAGGGTATAAAGTGGTATTTTACAGAGTCCACTATGATACTCATGGCATTGATGTCATTTTCCTTTAACTTCTCCATAATTGCAACATTCTGAGGTTCCTTCTCTTTTCCTTCTTCAAACTGTGGTTCCACAATCTTTCCTTTCACGATATACAACACTTTATTATTAGCAAGGATGAGGTCAATCCTTGTATTCCATGCTCTAAATTTAGAATCCCCTTCTAACTTTTTTTCTAACTTCATAGAGTAAGTCATGACTACTTTGACTTGGTCAACCTTTGACTTTGACCAAAAACTCAAAATTGACATCTTAGACTATTGAGAATACTAGGAGGTACGCTGGGTTAGGGTGCACTAGGATATCCAAAAATTAGTTCAATCTCTTCACTTAAGGTGCCTCAACACGTGGGTTAGGGTTTCATTATTGCAACAAAAATTTTGACTGCAACTGCAACTGTAACTGAGAAAATCCTCCCAATCTATCTTCCAGGGGTTAGAATGTCTAAAGATAGTGTGTATGCATAACCTGTTAGAAATGATAGGTGTTCTTGTTTAACCATAGACAATATAGAAATATTGTCACCCAACCATATGCTGAAGCCACCCCCAAGAACCTTTACCTTGACACAGAATAATTCTGGAAGCAAACCCCAGTCCTAATAGCTAATAAAGCTATCACATCACTCTCCATAATTAGCATACCAAGAAGAAAGTCCAAACCATAACCAAGAGAAATTCCAAGCCTAAACTGAATATACAAGTTGCAGTAGCTATAGCTACAACTACTCTCCATAATTGTGCACTTACTAAATTTCTACAGTGCACACTCTTAAATTTCTACTATTGCGAGCTATATATGTCAAATGAGCTTTGGCTTCCTGTATTTATACTTCTCCTCTTTATTTTTCTGGGATGACTTCTCATTATGGAGGCTAAAAAATAAATATTAAATATTTCCTTTAGTTGACGTGTCTTCTAGGGTTATGCCCAATGCTTTATGGTTTCTTCTTTCTTCCTAGAATATTCTATCTTGTCAGGGTTACATGTGGAGGTTAATACCTCCTGCAGCTACCATAATATCAACAGTCTTCATATCATGTCATGCGCTTGGAAACACCATTGTCTATCAACCAAGTGTCACTTCCATGAGTAATAGTACCTGTGAGGGCTGAGATAAGAACACAATCCTCATCACTTAATTCATCTTTCTTTGCAACCTTCGTGGGAGTTTCATCATCTTCAACTATGTGAACTTGATGCCTCTTACTTCCTTTCTTATTCTTAACTTCCATAATGAAGGGGAAATCCATAAGAAAGTGAACAAATTCCTTGGATGAATGCATCCCATGACCTTTGGAGGCCATTCAAGGTAGTCATCACCATCTCTTCTCCTTCTACTAAGTCACCAATGTCTTCTATCTACTCCTTGATTTGATTCACTCATGAGAAGTAGGAGTGAATGTTTTCCGAGTTCTACATTTTCACATTCTTAAACTAATATCTCAGAGCCATTCTTTGATTTATGTTTCTTCCCTCAAAAAGATGAGTTAAGGTGTCCATCATTTTCATTGGAGAAGATAATGATGATGCATGATGGATAAGGTGGTTCTTAATGGAGTGTGCAATAATCCTTTTTGCTCTCACCATGTCCTTGTTATATTTTTCCTTAGCTTCATCTCCTTGAGGTTATTGAACCTATTCTATAATGACCTTATCCAGATCATGTTCTTCAAGAAGGAGGGTTACTCTGTACTTCCATTCCCTGAAGTTATCATATCCATCTAGCATCTCATCGATCTTTCTTATGGAATTCATCCTTCCTGGGAACACAAAAAAATATGACCAAATATGAAAGACTGAAATTACAATAGGTTCTCTTTTCTAAGGATATATTCTTGGTGGTATTTCTTAGTAAACATTCCCCTAGAAACTAAAAAAATGTCAACCTTAGGGTTTGGGTGAAACCCTAATTGCAAAAACTGCAAATTGGAAAACTGGTCCACTGGAAAGGTGCGCAAGGCTAGGTCGAACCTTATGATGGTATTGGCTTGTCTGATAACCATATATAGACTTAAAATGAACCCCTTTTAGGCTTCTAGATCTGCAACTGGATTCTATTCATGCCTGCTCTGATACCATGTTAGAATTTTAAATTTTCTAGTTACACAATTACAATTACTTAATCCAATAATATTTGTAGTAGGATCATTGAAAGATAGAAAATCATAGATACAATACAACAAACATATTTTCCTGAAAAATCCTCATGGGGGAGAAAATTCAACAACCAAAATCCTCCACATATATTCCTTCAACAAGTACAATGATGTGATAGAGCTCTCCAAGAAAGACCAAGACCAAAACACCAAAAAAACCAATATCCAAGACTTATGCACTAGACCTTCTTATGCTCTCCAAGATGCACAAGTGAAGTTTGTGAGTGTGTGTCAAAATGAAAGGAACCTAACCTATATTTATACACAACAGTGCCTCTTGAAGATACATGAATCTTGACCTAACTAACCCATAAAACATTGTCTACTAGCCACAATGGGGCTTTTTACAATTATAAGTAAAATACCAATAATATAACAATTTATGTTGATCCAAATTGTACAATACAATTTCTTTCTATTCCCCCCATCTCACACTCACACATTTTTTCTCTATCCCCCTCCTCCCTCATTTCTCCCCCTCCTTCCCAGTCTCTTTCATCTCTTTCTCCCCTACATCTACCACATATTTCTCTCTCTCATTGTCGTTAGTCTCACTCTCTTTATATCCCTCTCTATCTTTCTCCTCTACTATTCCCACATTTATTTCTTTATATCTATCTACCTCCCCTTCCCTCTATCTCACCCCTTCCTATCACAATTAGTCTCACTCTCTCTCCACCCCCTCCTCCCTCCCTCCCTCTCTCTCCCCTACCTCCCACTATCTCGCTAATCTCTGCATCCCTCCCACTATCTATTCCCTCTCTCTGTCTCTCATACATATATCTATCCAGGTGGATATCGGTGGCCACCCACCTATTCCAACTGGCTCATTTTCGTAGTTTTGTTTCTATTTTTTTTGTCCCAAAATTTTGGGGATGTTTTGAGGCCCTAAAAAACATTTTTAGGGCTCACCATAGTTAGAATGTAGATGGAATTAGATTCTAACAGCATGTGTACTCCTGAGATAGACCTTTCCAACCACCTATTCCAACTGGCTCATTTTGGTAGTTTTGTTTCTATTTTTCGAGTCCCAAACTTTCAGGGCCATTTTGAGGCCCTAAACAACGTTTTTAGGGCTCAACATAGTTAGAATGTAGATGGTGTTGAACAACTGAGAGGGGTGGTGAATCAGTTGTTACCAAGATTAAAAAATTATGCTAATTTTAAAACTCATTACATAACTCTGAATGATGATTACAATAATGTAGGGAAGTAAACAATAGAACATTCAACATCATTCACACACATGAAATACATAGAGATAGATATTTCCTGAGGAAACCCATAAAGGGTAAAATCCTCTTCATCTTTATATGATAAATATTCTTTAAATTCTATACATTATCATACATATGAGATCCAACTCATTGTGAGGCTACAACCTCTGTTTTGCAAGTTGCAACATGCTGAGAGTACCAACTCTTTGTTTTCTCTAGCACCCACTAGAGAAAACAACAACAACAAGGATGACAAGCTAGAATTCAGCTACAATTGCATCCCTCCCCTTCACAACAACAACACCTTTTCTCTGTTCTATGTTTTTCTTTTATGCCCTCTGTCAAATCATTTTGCATGCCCTTCCTCACTCTTCTTCAACTACTCTGGAAATTATCCACCTACGATCATCATCACTAGGCATTATGTCGAGATTCCTTAGCCTCTCTGGTAGACGAGACTCTTTGAATTCTCTTCCATCTGTTGAGATAATCATTTCTGCTGCAATTACAGGCTTTGATCCAATGGTAGATGCCTCGGTACTTTGTCTCTTCTCTTGATCAGTCGAGCTAATCCTTTTTGTTGCAGTTACAGGCTTCAATCCACTGGCAGATGTCTCGAGACTCTGTGTCTTCCTTGTCTGTTATCACTTATTCACCTATTTCGCAAAAATGTGCATTTCGTTAAATAGTAGTCTAATCTAGAAGGTGAGTGTTCGTGCGATAATATCAATGGTCGAGATTCAAATCCATACCCCCCTTGTTGTTATACCTTTAACGTTGGGGGGGGGGGTCTAGAATGGAGTGCACATGTTTGGACGGTCATGATTTAAGATCCTATATGTGTGGTTGAGGTTCAATTTCGGACCCCCTCCACCTTTCTGTCTTTAACGGGAGGGGTGGGGGGTCTGGAATTGAGTGGGTTTGTATGGGCCCCTCTGCAAACCTCTTATTGCCTCCTCCATTTACCACCTTTTCCTGCTTGTGACAAGTGTCTTCCCCCCAGTCTCTCTCCTTCCCCTGTCACATCATGACACCACGGCCTATGACCACTCGCCGACATGGCATGAACCATGTGGCTGCCATGTTCACCTCCTGGATCTAACGACCTGGATTCATCCTTGATCCAATGACTAGGATTATATCATGACTTTGCATATCATGAATTCAAGGAGTTAGACCACATGATGTGTCTCGACACTTCAAGTTGCGATCCTCGATATGGCGATATTCCACTCGCCACATGTCCTGTTCATCCAACTCCCCATAACCTACCTTGATCCAATGGTCCATATCATTTTAGGATATCGCATATCGTGATTTCAAGGAGTTAAAGAACCTCTTGTCTTTGGATTTCCCAATGTGCAAAATGTCGATATTTCACTCTCATTGTAATCACTTGCCATGTGTCCTTTGCATCTGACTCTCCATAACCTACCTCGATCCAATGGTATAGATCATTTTAGGATATCACATATCATGATTTCAAGGAGTTATAGAACCTCCTATCTTTGGATTTCCCGATGTGCAAAACACCGATATGCCACTCTTGTCATAATCGCTTTCCATGTGTCCTATTCATCCAACGATATCTATCATCCATTGAGATTATTGATGGATCCTTATGAGCATAACTCGTTCATGTATTCACTTATCCTATTCTCCTGCTTCTTGATATCATGTTTGACATCAATGAAAATCTGTTCAACATTCTCCCCCTTTGGCATTGATGGTAACCTTGACCTTGAGGATTCCTGCTACTCTTTCCACTGAGCAACTTGAAGACTCTCATTACTCTATCTACCGAAAATCCAACCATACCACTGTGGCATCCAACCAAACTTCTTCTCCCCTTTTGACATCAATGTCAAAGAAGAGACACACTCCCCCTGAGATGTTCTAGTATTCTTCAGAGATATCAGATATTCAACCAACACAAACTCCCCCTGATAGGATGGACCCTCTTAGTTTGATAGTGATATTACGCCCAACTTTTGGTGAAGGTATCCAAATTTTTTCACTACTAACCGTTTAGTAAAGATATCAGCTATTTGTTCTGTGGACGGAATATAAATCACCTGAACAATTATGTTTGTAACATGTTCTCTAAGAAAATGGTATTTTATTGGTATGTCCTTAAACTTTGAATGAAGTACGAGATTCTCGGAGAGACTTATGGAACTGGTGTTATCACAGTGAAGTGGAATGGGATCAGTATAAGTGACTTTCAAATCTACAAGAATTTTTATCATCCATAAAATCTGTGTGCAATAAGTAGCAACAACAATGTACTCTACCTCTATAGTTGATAAGGAAATAGATCCCTGATTTTTACTAAGCCATGCTACTAACGAGTCACCCAGAAAGAATGCACCTCCACTAGTGCTCTTTCTTTCATCCACACAATTTTCCCAATCACCATCTGAATAAGAAGTTAACTGAAAATTCTTATTTCTAGGATACCACAGACCATAATTCATTGTGCCCTTCAAGTATTTAAATACCCTTTTGATAGCTAGTAAATGACTTTGTTTAGGAGCAGATTGATAATGACCTACCATTCCAACATCTTGAATTATATCAGGACGGGATGCTTTGATGTACATAAAACTGCCAATCATTGACCTATATGAACTTTGATCAACATTAGGTGAGTCATCATCCTTGCTTAATTTGCATCCACTAACCATAGGTGTGCCCACAGGTTTAGAATATTCCATTTGAGACTTTTTGAGCATTTCTCTTAGGTATTTTTCTTGAGAAATGAACATTCATTCAGACCTTTGAGTAATTTGCAGACTAAGAAAAAATGACAGTTCACCTATCATAGACATTTCAAACTCAAACTTCATGGAAGAAGCAAACCATTGTACCAATGAATCCTTATTACATCCGAAGATGATGTCATCTACATAGACCAACACAATGAGAAAATCATTACCCTATGTTTTGATATATAGATTTCTATCAGTTGTTCCTCTCTTCAATCCTTTGTCTTGGATATACATATCCAGTCTATGATACCAGGCACGAGGGGCTTGTTTTAACCCATATAAATATTTCTTCATCTTGCATACAAGGTCAGGGTTATTAGACAATTCGAAACCCTCTGGTTGTTCCATATATACTTCTTATTTTAAATCTCCATTTATAAAATATGACTTGACATCCATTTGATATACTTTAAACCTTTTATGACAAGCATAGGCAATAAATATTTTGATCGCTTCTAGTCTTGTTACTGGCACAAATGTTTCATCAAAATCCACTCCTTCTATTTGAGCATATCCCTTACAGACCAATCTTTCTTTTTTCCTGACAACTTGTCCCTTCTCATTCATTTTGTTCTTAAATATCCATTTGGAACCAATGATATTTTTACCTTCAGGTCTAGGAACCAACTCCCACGTATTGTCTTTCTCAATTTGATCAAGTTCATCATTCAGGGCTTTAACCCAATGGTCATATTTTCTAGATTCATTTAAATTCTTAGGTTCCAGCATGGATATGAAAGATATATGTGATTTTTCAATGTTTTCTATTATCTTTTTCCTGGTTTGTACACCCTTGTATTTTTCACCAATTATCTGACTTGCAGGATGATTCTTTTGAGTGATTCTAGAGGAGGAGTTTGATGGTGTCTATTGATTTGAGTATGTTTGAATATTTGCATCTTCATCTAGCTCAGAGTCTTCTTATTCAGATTCTTGGACCTTTTCTTCTTCAAGTTCATCTATATCCATTGTTGTTGATTCAATATTGTTCACCTCTCTTACTAGGATTCCTTCATCAACTTTTATGTCAATACAATCAACCAGTCTATGAAACCTCTTATTATAACATTTGTATCCTTTAATATTTGTAGCATACCCTAAGAATATGCCTTCATCAACTCTATCATCCAAGGTTCTCATCATTATTCTTTATGTAACACTTACTCCCAAAGACTTTGGAGTGTTTGATTGAAGTGTTTGATTGAAGAAGGTCTCCCATATCATAGTTCATAAGGTGTCTTTTTAGTGTGTGGTTTGAGGTGTGTTTTGTTAAGAACGTGGAATGTTGTGTGTATTGCTTCTACCCATTATGTTTGACTAATGTTCTTCTCATTCATTATTGACCTGGCCATTTGCTGCACTGTTATGTTTTGCCTCTCAACTACTCCATTTTCTTGTCGAGTTCTTTGGATTGTGTATTCTCTCTTGATCCCATGTTTATCACAGAAATCATTGAACTCACTTGACATAAATTCACCTCCTTTGGCTGACCTTACTGCTTTTAACTTCTTTCCTATTTGATTCTTAGTTAAAGCCTTAAATATCTTACATTTTTCAAATGCTTAAGCTTTTTCCTCGAGAAAGGCAACCCAAGTAAGTCTTGAGTAATCATCAATGATCAGCATGAAGTAGTTTTCTTTCCCCATGCCTTCGTGTCTTGATGGTCCACATAAATCCATATAAAGTAATTGAAGTGGTTTCTCTGTTGAAGTAGAGCTCTTGGATTTAAACTGTGTCCTAGTTAGCTTTCCTACCTAGTAGGGTTTACACATAGAATCCTGTGGTTTTGACATTCTCGAAAGATATTTTACTTCCTCAATATTTTTAAGCTTGATTAAGTGGTAAAAGTTTAGATGTCCAAATCTCCTATGCCATAACCAGCTCTCATCATTTTTTCTTAGATGACACTCTTCTCTATCTTCTTTCATCACATATACATTGTTTTATGTCCTTATGCCTTTAGCCACCACTTGTCCTAAGTTTATAGACTTTATCCTTCATTCCTTGGAAGTGAACACCACTTCACATCCTCTATCACGCATTTGACTTACACTAAGAAGATGGTGTTTCAACCCATCTACAAGAAGAACATCCTGGGCTTTTCCTTTTCCATTACTTAAACTCACCATCCCTTTACCCTTGATTTTTCTTGGAGCATCATTTCCAAAGGTTATGTTTCATGTTTTTATTTCACTTAGAGATTGAAACTTACCTTTGTCTCCTGTCATATGTTTGGAGTAACCATTGTCAATATACCAGGGGTTCTTTTGTGTTTGAGCTGACAACACTAGTCCACACTTGTCATTTTCTTTCAACTTCAAAACTTTCACATTTTTGGCAGAAGGGTTCAAATATGGTTCGTAGTTCCTTAAGCAATAGTCTGCAGCTTTATGTCCAAAATTATCGCAGGTGTAACATTCTTGTTCATTGAGTAAAGGATCATAATGATTATCATGCTTAACCTGTGTCCTTTTTCCAGCCATCACATTGTTTGCAGTCTGTGATTGCTTGTTATTTGACTATCTCATTCTTTGTTGTGTCAGATATCTATTCCTTGAATGGTTTGATTGCTCATATCTAAATCTTAAAGAACAATTTACAAATTTGTGACCAAAGTTAGAACAGAAAAAACAATATCCATAGAAAAATCCTTTGTACCTGGAAAATGGTTGTCTTCTTCGAGAAGGTTGATTTCTTCCATGATGATGATTTCTTTGATCAGGGAGTACATTATTTATCTTATCTATAGTTTCAGTTCTGGTACCTCTTTCATTACTCCTCCTGGGCAGCTGATTATCTTCTTTTGTTTTTGCAGGTTTTTTGTTGTCATAGGTGGTAGATTTGACAAACTTGATGGGTTCATTGTTACTTGGCTGACCACTGCTTGAACCCTCTTCATAAACCAGAATTGTTTTCAGCTTTGGGTTCCTTTGTTGATTCAGAATGGTAACCCATCCTTCTGAGGATTTGATACTTGACATATTCTGATGATACAAGGCTTGAAACTTCTCCAACTCTTTCCTAGTTTTCACTACTTCTTCCTCCAGAGCTTCACATCTTGCATTCTTTTATGATAATTGTTGTTTCAGAATGTCTTTGATTTTCTTTTCCTCTTCTAATTCCACTTTTAGTAGGGCAAAGTCTTCATCGGGTTCTTTAATACCTTTCATGAACTATAACAACAATCACTTTAGTTTTCTCTTCTTAATTATAAGTCTGTCAATCTCTTCCAGTGCGCTGATCAGTTCACCTTCCATATCAACCACAACTTCTTCTTCATTAGCATCACTTATTGTGTTGTTATTATCATAATCCTCTTTGGAAATTAACATGAAGTCATTTAGTTTATCTTCAATGGAAGAGTCATTGTCTTCATCATTTGAAAGATCATCATCATTGTTTACACAAAGACTTTTCTTCTTAAAATTATTCTCTTTAAAGAAACTCCTGTGTTTGTGCTTCTCTTCATCATCATATGTTTGATCCTTTCTTTTGTGAGGACATTTATTTTCAAAATGACCTATCTTACCATAGTTGAAACATTTGAAAGGCAGTTTACCTTTGTATTTTCCTAATCCCTTCTTCAGTCTTCTCACAAATTTTGCTTCATTTTCATCAGGCTTAGAATCCTCATTCTTGTCTTCCTTAAATTATGCTTCTCTAGAGGTGGGTTTATCTATAACTATTCTCATTTCATATCCATTCAATGTTCCTAGAAGTTGATCAAACACCAAGGATTTTATATCATTAATTTATTCTATACTAGAGACCTTCGGGTTGAACCTATCTGGTAGGGATCTCAATTTTTTTTGAACGGATGGATCCCCAATTTTTTCACCAAGTGATTTCATTGCATTTACCAGTTCTTCAACTCTCAGAAAGTACTTACCAACAATTTCATCCTCTATCATTTCCAGTTGTTTAAACTATACTTTGTAGATTTGAATCTTAGCGTCCTTTACCTTCTCATTACCTTCATAACTGCTAATGATTTTGTCCCACGTGTCTTTGGCAGTTTCTAAGTGCATAAATTTCACAAATTCTACTTTTGCAAGCCCACTCAAGATAGCATTCATATCCTTAGTGTTGAAGCTGAATTCTAGCTTATCATCCTTATTAGCTAGTACAACTAGCTTTACATAACTATTCTCTACCACATCCCAGACATTATCACCTAAAGGCATTATGTAGGTTCTCATTCTAACTTTCCAAAAGGAAAAGTTTGTTCCATTGAACAGAGGGGCCCTATTGGTTGAATTTCCTTCATGGCTTGACATGTTTAAGCTCTAGGATCAACCCTTACGTAAAAGGGAGCCTTCTCTGATACCAATTGTTGAAAAACTGAGAGGGGGATGAATCAGTTGTTACCAAGATTAAACACTTATGATTATTTTAAAAATCATTACATAACTCTCAATGATGATTACAATAATGTAGGGAAGTAAACAATAGAACATTCAACATCATTCACACACATGAAATACATAGAGACAGATATTTCTTGAGGAAACCCATAAAGGGTAAAAAGCTCTTCTTCTTTATATGATATTTATTCTTTACATTCTATACATTATCATACATATGAGCTCCAACTCATTGTGAGGCTACAACCTCTGTTTTGCAAGCCACAACATGCCAAGAGTACTAACTCTCTATTTTCTCTAGTACCCACTAGAAGGAAGCACCGATTCCCTCACTACTCCAGCATCAACTGGATGGAAGCACCAACTTCCTCACTGCTCCAACACCAACTGGATGGAAGAACCAACTTCCAGCTATACAAGCATTGACTTGTATATCAAACAACTAATGTTTTCCCTTGCACCACCCTGCCACCCTAGTTTCTCTGGCTACAACCAGATGGAAGATACAACTCCCCACATTCAAGCACCTACTTGAAATTCCGATGACAATGATCCTCCCTAGAACCTCCTAACCACACTTGAATTTTAA
This sequence comes from Picea glauca, assembly GCA_000966675.3. Classification (NCBI taxonomy): domain Eukaryota; kingdom Viridiplantae; phylum Streptophyta; class Pinopsida; order Pinales; family Pinaceae; genus Picea; species Picea glauca. The sequence goes on along the minus strand of JZKD02S1654328.1, from coordinate 92,441 downwards.
ACTTTGGTCTTTGTAAAATTCTTACAGTGATTCAATAGATGTCATGAGCTTACCAGGCTTATCACTGTTCTGCCATGCTTCTTTGCTCAGTCTCCTTTTTAGCTTTCTCTTCTTCTCATCTGTCTCAGCATGCACAACTCAGATTCCTCTTGTTCTTGTATGCTTCCTCTCCTACACACAGTGTTTCTCCACCCATGCATCCCTCCCCTTCACAACAACAACCCCTTTTTTGTGTTCTACGTTTTTCTTTTATGCCCTCTATCAAATCATTTTGCATGCCCTTCCTCACTCTTCTTCAGCTACTCTGGAGGTTATCCACCTGTGATCATCATCACTAGGCATTATGTCAAGATTCCTTAGCCTCTCTCGAAGATGAGACTCTTCAAATTCTCTTCCATCTGTCGAGCTAATCCTTTCTGCTTCAGTTACAGGCTTCGATCCAATGGAAGATGTCTCGGGACTCTGTATCTTCTCTTCCTCGGTCGAGCTAATCCTTTCTACTATAGTTACAGGCTTCCATCAACCGGCAGATGTCTTGGGACTCTACATCTTGTTTGTCTGTTATCACTTATTCACCTATTTCACAAAAATGGGCATTTCGTGAAATAGTGGGCTGATCTAGAAGGCCAGTATTTGTGCGATGAGATCAACAGTCAAGATTCAATTCTGGAACCCCCCTTGTCATTCTTCTTTTAACGTTCGGGGGGGGGGGTCTGGAATGGAGCACGCATGTTTGGACGGTCGTGATTTAAGAGCCTAGATGTGCGACTAAGGTTCAATTTCGTACCCCCTCGACCTTCCTGTCTTTAATGGGAGGGGGGCGGTCCAGAATGGAGTGGTTTTGTATGGGCCCCTCCACAAACTCTTATCGCTTCCTTTGTTTACTGCCTTCACCTGCTTGTGACAGGTGTCTTCCACTCAATCTCTCTCCTTCCCCTGTCACATCATGACAACACAACATGTGACCACTCACCGACATGGAACTAACCGTGTGGCTGCCACGTTCAGCTCCTGGATCTGATGACCTGGATTCATCCTTGATCCAATGACCAGGATTATATCATGACTTTTCATATTGCGAGTTCAAGGAGTTAGATCACATGACGTGTCTCAAAAATCCATGTTGTGATCCTTGATCTGACAATATTCCACTTGCCACATGTCCTGTTCATCCAACGCGCCATAACCTATCTCGATCTAATGGTCTAGATCATTTCAGGATATCACATATCATGATTTCAAGGAGTTAGAGAACCTCCTGTATTTTGATTTCTCGATGTGTGAAATGACGATATTACACTCTCATTGTATTAGCTTTCCATGTGTCCTGTGCATCCGATGCTCCATAGCCTACCTCGATCCAATGGTCCAAATCATTTAGGGATATCGCGTATCACGATTTCAAGGAGTTAGAGAACCTCCTGTCTTTTGATTTCCCGATGTGCAAAACGTCGATATGCCACTCTCATCGTAATCGCTTGCCATGTGTCATGTTCATTCAATGATCTCTACCATCCATTGAGATTATTGATGGCTCCTACTGAGCATAACTCGTTCGTGTATTTTCTTCTCATGTTCTCCTTCTTACTGATATACCTGTTTGACATCAATGATGATATGTTCAACAGATGGAGTTAGAGTGTGACAAAAACATGTGTATTCCTCGGATAGACATTTACAATGGGCTATTGTGTACCTAAAACTAAGGTTATATGCAAAATTTATTCCCCCGGGAGGTTGATACACCAAAATACCCAAAACGGGGTCCACAGAACTATTGGATTTTCATCTTTCGGGGTTAGGGTTTTTTATTTTCCTTATATTAAAAATGTCTTTTGAGCCTCATTGTAAATCATCTTATGACGAATGTGAGTATCTATCACATCTCTTATTAGAGATAAGATTCCACCATTCTAGCGAGTCTTTCACTCTATATTTTTATAGTCTTTGTACATTTTCACTTATTAATAGAAATTGCGTGATCCATATTATTTTGAGAATGACATGAAGGAAAAAATATAACCAATATATAACAATGGAATACACAAAAATATAGAAAAGAAAACATAAATACAGTGAAACCCAACTTCTATTACTGAATAAGATAGAAAAACACTCTAGAACACAAACTTAAAAAATGGGGTAGCTTATCTCTATCAAGAAAGAGATGTTGGCTACTCTTCATTTACAAGAGGATTTACATCAAACTCCATTACATGCTTAAAGGGACTCCTTCACCTCAATTATATATGAGAGAGTGAGAGGAGAACAATTCCCATGATGCGTGTGGGATAAATTGGACTAAAATTATAAAATGCCATAGGCATGTAAAATACTAGGACTTCCCAAGCGGTCACCCATCCTAATGCTACTCTAGCCTAAGCACGCTTAAATATGGAGTTATAATGGGATCCAATGCATTAACACTAAGTTGTAGGCATGTACATAAAACCATTACATGATGTATGAAATTAACAAATGAATATGACATTACATTCCATTCACCATCAAAAGGGTGAATGTTATGGTTTATCAAAACCAAAGGATCAAAATGGTGATTCTGTGGAAAAGGTGGATGGACACCAAGATCCTTCTAGATCATTCCTCTCCCCTTAGAAATAAATGGTCCCCATTGCATCAAGTTCCCTTGGGAGACATGAAGACTTCTTCTAAATTTTAAGCTTGGTGCGTTTCTTACCTTGCTGAAGAAGTTGTCATGCTTAGCTTGTTGAAGGTTGTCATGTACCTATTGTTGGAGGGTTTGAATCCGTTCAGCCAATCTAGTTGCATGATCTACCTGACCTGAGTGTGGGAGGACTCTGTCAGTGAATTTACAACATGAAGAGTATGAAGGGTTATGTTATAACCTTGCTTGAATGGGCTGTGTGGAGGTAGCCACTAGCAAATTTGGGTCATTTTGCGACGGTTATTTCGACGCTGTTGCGATGTTATGTCATGCATATTGCGATGAATCTTGAGTCTCTCAAATATTGTTTCATGTGACATGGAAATTTCGATGAACTTGAATTAACATCACAAGAGCGACAACCGTAGGGAACTTCTCACAATTGCGAAAAAAAAAATATCATCCCAAATACGACTAAGTGACAAAATCGTCGAAAGAGAGACACAGTAGGGAAATTGTCACAAGATAAAAAATATAGGAAAAGTAAGTGAAACCAAATGTTCGTCACTATTGTGATGACAACATGGTATATAGCGACGATTTAGCTATACAAATTTTGTGGTTTATATAGCAAATTTGTCGCAGGATTTCTATTATGTGTCGCAATTGCGACGACAACTTTCGTGGTCTATATAGAAAATTCATCACATGATTTTTATTTTCGTCGAAATTGCGACAACAAATTTTCTTGGTTTATATAGCATATTTTCCGTACGATTTTTATTGTGCGTCGAAATTGGGACGAGAACTTTTCTTGGTTTATATAGAAAAATCGTCACATGATTTATGTGGTGCATCAAAATTGTGACGAAAATTATATATATATATATTTGGGCAAAATAAATAAAATTTTATTTTTGAGAAATCTTGTGGGAATCTTTAAAATTAAGGGTTTATTGGGGGAATATTTAAAATTAAGGGTCATTCCATTTATTGGGAATATTTAGAAATATCATTCTAAGTAGAAAGATTGTGGGAATCTAGTTGGGAAAGGCCATTGTCTTCTTATTTGTTTAATGATTTATACACAAGGATAATTTCCTTGCAAACTTACCTTTCTAACATTATTTTTTATGACTACATGAGAAATAGTTCACATTTGGTAAAAAAATCAATGTCATAGAACATTCATCCATCTTAATTTTTAAACTACATGTTGGAGGGTGAATTATCCATGACAAACAAACATGTTTTTAAATCGCATGTTGCAAGGGGGATCACAACATCCCCTCTTTAGCTACCAACCAAATAAATCTTGAATATTTGTTGAGAATAAAAACACCCTTTATTTACCCATAAACTAACCAAACCTAGTTAACATGGGATATTATTTAATTATAGATTATGTATATAAACACCTTTTTTTTCTAGTAAGAGAATTAAATTTGGATACTACAATGAGTTTGAGACTAGCATTGGAGAGTGAGGAGTTTTACCTTTGGTCAATGCTCGTATCTCATGGACTTCACGTAATACTTTGATCAAGCTCCAATTCCATTTACATTGGTTGACCTCTATTAAAAGACCAAAAGGAGACTTCTATTTATATTATATCTAGTCATTGAAAGCATACAAGTTGATGTTTCAAAGATAACTAAAACATACAAGGATATATGATAGGGTGTAATCTATATGTCTAATGAGGTCACCCTTTTGCAACTATTCAAAATAATGGGAGGATAAATTGAAACTTTTGGCTTCAAATATGGAATGAATCATTTTGGATTGATGAAATCGTAGATATCAAATGCTAACATTACATAATCCAAGCGGAGTAGGGGTATTCGAGGGTGTTGAATCCATTTTTCTAGTAAAAACAACAAATTCATCAATCCAAAATTTCAATTTCAACAAAGATTGTCTAGATAGAATCTAGTGAGGGAAAATAACAAAAGTTCAATCTCATTTAACATTTATCCTTATTTTGTAATTCGGTAACCTCTAATTTACCAAATGTTGAACTTGAAATATCCTTTTTTATTGGAAGGCAATACTTCTCTATAACTAATTTAGTAAAACATTGACCTAACAACTTAATCAATAGGATAAAAATTTCAATGAAATAGAAGGATATGTCCATCATACTTTTGTGTGATACCTCATCTAATAAAATAATTAAATGAGCCAAAATAATGTTGGATAGAAAAAGAGATATACGTGTTAAGATGGAGGCTTACTTATAAGGCTTAATTCATTTTCTTTTTAAGGTTTTTTAGTTGAATAAATTAAATTGTGATTTAGAAATGAATGATTCAAAACCTACCATAACTAACACAAGTGGAACCCTTAATTCATTGTGGTATAAATTTTCCTTGTAAATCCTTGAAGCAATACATCCTAGGATTTTGATCCCCCTCACCAAATATGGTTATTATAAATGAAAATGATAATTGAACTTTTCTAAGGTACCATAACCACCTAAGAGATCCAAACATTCAAAATATTGTATTTAATTTAAGAGGGTCATTTCCATCATGATCATATTAACTATCATCGTCATTATATGACTATAACCTAGTTCATGTATAAATGAAGTCATTTAATATTAGTAACCCCACCCTAAAAATTTTCTAATGACAATGATAAAAGCACCACTAAGACATCATCAATATACTAGCAAATACGAAAACCTACTTGGCATAACCTACACTTTGATTGTGCTTCATAGGGTTGATAATAAATGATGGTGTCATCCAGGAGAACCAAAGGGCCCACTTGGAATTGGAATATTTTGGTTACATGTACAATAAAAATTAACAACGAGGTTAAGTTCAAAACCTATTGCAGGATTTCAACTTAGCAAGGGATCATCTAAAAATACAATATGTTATAAAAGCACTTTCAATAGGTGTGCATTAGGACAACAGCATGCGCATTTTCAATTTCAGATATATTTGATTGAAATGAGTTAATTTCATTATATGTATTATTGGATTTGAGAAAAGGAGGCTAAGTCAGAGGATACTCCAAATATTTCTCAAAGATTTGTACTTCTTGACAAGCTGAGTATTCCCTTTTACAAAGTGAAAATGGATATAGTTTCTAGAAGAGCTTGCACATCAACCTCATAAAAAATTTCATGAGGTGGAAGCTTATATCTTGTGTTGAAATACTAGATGGATTCCACATCTTCCATGTACATTGCACAAAACTCCTACAATTTCAGCCACATGATAAGATTCACCATAATATTTTTTTAATGTTTATTTGAATTAAAACCAACTATGGATTGTTCAAATTGGTGGTACATTATACCAATCCCACACTTTTCCTTCAAAATTGAATGGAAATAACCTTCAAAAAACATATTCATGAACAATGTTATATAAACATAATCTTGCATTAAGAATTTATAATATGCTAAAATGTGGTAGTGTTTCCTTCACCATATAAAGGCCCTTGTAATCTCGATGTAGTATTGGAATCCCATGAAAGTATTTGGAGTAGAGAATGAGCAATAAATGCAAACAACATGTATCTCTACACAAGATACCTTGTCATCCACTCTTCTTCTAGAACCAAAATGTTGGCATGGGAAAATGTTCTATGACAACCTCATAGGTTCACTAGGAAAAAGGGACCAATTAAACCTTCCACTGTTAAAAATGGTGAACCCTTTGGTTATAGCTCAATTTTCATAATCTTGTTTCTTATTAAATAAATAAATGCAACTATCAAGCAAGCAAAATTGTAAATTAAATGAAAACTACTCTAATCATGTGGGAGTGATTTTAATAGCTAACCGACATGAAACAAAAATATAGTTACAAAGAGTAGGTAGAATAGTCCACCAACTATGGCATAAACACCAAACCCAGGGAAAACTCTAAGAATCTAGAATAGACTACAAATCACCCATAGCCTACCTACTTCAGGTCAACTTTGATGTAAGACAAAGGGACAATTACAAAACATCAGGAGAATCTCCACCAATTGTCATTTATACAAAAATCCTAGGGAAAACTCCAAAGACTAAGGATAGCCTACAAATCACCAAAAGCACACTTTCTTCACATCAAGTTGTTAGCATGTGAAAGATAAGTGAGTGATAAGAAAGAAACAATAAAATAATCCACATGATACAATGTTACAACCCACAAGCACAAAGATACCTAGGAGAGTATAGAATATCCCACAACCAATCATATATCTAAAATACATAAAGAACTTGGCTAACAATGGCTTATGTATTCACATAAGAAGATAACTTACATTACAAATAAAAATACGCCTACAAATGTGTACATGATTTTCCTTTATACAAAACAGGGAGACTCTTAGACCTTCCAAATAAATTTTCACCTACCAAGTGACCCTTGGTATCCTAAGTGACTCTCCACATTCTCTCACTTCTCTCTCTTGAAATTTATTTTTATGACTAAAAAATAAAATCAACTAATAATCAAGTTGGTCATATTTGATGTATAATAATTTAGGTGGGTGAATATTTCACTCAACATATTCTCATGTACATTAACCATACTCTCAACCCTTTCCCTATGAATATCCAACAAAAGTTCCATTTTCAATCTCTTGTTGGACAATTCATTATATGCTCATCTTAGTCTTTCAAATTGCTTAACAATGAGAACTTTGCAACTTTATAGGACCACCTCATTGATATCAACGATTTAATTGGAATTAAGTTTCCTTGAGTCCATGCTCTAAACAACCATTTCTCTACTCTTTACCAACACTGCCCTCCACTATGGCACCATTTTTCTACTCTTTACTGACACTTACCTCGAATATGATTTGCCCATCACATAGTTGAAGATAGTCATTATGGCTTGTGACCAAATTCTCTTCCTTTGAACATCCCTTGGGAATTGAGCATTCATATTCTTAGGATTTGGATGTCATATAGCTCAAATGTTTTTACATCACTGATTCCTAACTCCTCTTTTGGTAGAATAACCATTTGGATTTCATTTTCAATATTGGAGCTTTGCTCTAGCTACTTGGTGGATGTGATAAAAATGGTGCCAAACATTACAAAGGGGTTGATTGATGGCCTTGTATCCACTAGGGTTGAAGAAAAGACAACTTAAGTGTGTTTCCTTATTCTATCTTCTACATTTGCATAATCTAAATCTCTCCTATATAGCTCCTCTTGCTCCTGCTCCCAATGACACAATCTCTAAAATAAAGATTGAGATACAAGGCATTTCTCAATGACCACTTGATGAGGATCATTTACTTTGATCATGTATAAGATAATATTGTATGTTTTATAATCCAAGGGTAATTTATCCCCAACAACCACGTCAAATATTTGATAATTGTTGATTTTTAGTGGCAACTTTGGCCAAAGCTCTTTTTGTTCTTTTTTATTGTTTTTGTTGCCCCATGTAGTATATATTAAAAGGTTACCTAGTCTTGGATGAGAAATAAAATAGACACATTCTTGGGAAGTGTGTGTAGACTAATTAATGTCCCATATATCCTAATATAATAGAATCTCTCTAGTAGGTACCAATAATTAATTTTCTTCAACACTTCAATGGACTATGGTGAAAAGCATAACAACTTCTCACAATAGATTCTTTCATACAAGGGAGCCAAAACAAAGTAAAATATAATGGAGTACTTATGCATGGATTATCCACAAGCCTTGGAAATAATCATGTACAAGTGAAAAGGAAGGCTACTAGGTGGGATTGAAACAAGAGAACTCTTGGCTCACACATACACAATACATAAGATAAGACGCCATGTAAAAATCAAGTGCACCAATATCTAAGGGATTTTCAGCCTTTGGAATACATTGTGCAAGAAGATTAGATACGAAGTCTACCTAATAAAATATCATCCCATGCTTGACCACCCCATGCATAATCAAAATCCATATTAACCATATGTATCTAGTGCCTCGTCTATCATACAAGAGGTTCAAGAGAATTGCTAAGGCCTGAAGTTCCATTTGAAATTTTTTTATTAAGTGTACCTTACTTGTGGTAGTTTGGAATGGCTTAAGTAAAAACCACCATGCCTTCACAATGTTATAAAAATCATGCATTTTGCTAAAATTTTGCAATCACCAAAGGATTACTGACATTGTGGGAGGTGAGAACTCATACATCCTTTGAAGAGTGTCAACACCATATAAAGAACACATCAAAGAATTCACCCAACACATAATGACATACATGAAAAACTATTGTTTGTATTAATGTAAAATGCCTCATTTACAAAATTTTCTTGAGCTCAGACTTTTTTACAGAGTCTTGACTCATTCCTGTCTTATCTCAACTCACATAGAGCTCTCTTATCTCTCTACGCTACTTCCTCCTTCCTTCCTTCCTACAAAAGGATATTTTTACATGAGGGGGATCTTTGAGCTCTTCCCTCCAAGCTACCTACTGTATTCAATTACATTGAATTTACAATGAATGGTTGTCTAGTCCAGATCGGAGCTAGATTCAGCCTTACAACCATTAAAGGCTATCTGCATCTAAAGCCTGCGCCTAGGCATGACCTTTTGTCTCTAACATCCTTACAAACATTAAATGTTCTTGATTCAAATTCACATCAAAGAATTCACCCAACACAGAATGACATACAGGAAAAATTGTTGTTTGTATTAATGTAAAATGCCTCATTTACAAAGTGTTCTTGAGCTCAGACATTTTTACAGAGTCTCGGCTCATTCCTCTCTTATCTCAACTCATGCAGAGCTCTCCTATCTCTCTACGCTACTTCCTCCTTCCTTCCTTCCTACAAAAGGATCTTTTTACATGAGGGGGCTCTTTGAGATCTTCCCTCCAAGCTACCTACTCTATTCAATTACATTGGATTTACAATGAATGGTTGTCTAGTCTAAATCGGAGCTAGATTCAGCCTTACAACCATTAAAGGCTATCTACATCTAAAGCCTGCGTCTAGGCATGGCCTTTTGGCTCTAACATCCTTACAAACATTAAATGTTCTTGATTCAAATTCAAAATTTTAATACGAGAGGACTGTGCCTCTCTTCCTCATTGAATGTGTGCGCTGAGTGGGTTGGCTGGCTGGTGCATGGCTGGCTTGGGAGAGATGCTCCTGCATCACAAGGCACTACCATACATATGCAAAGTGGTCACAGGTTTACCAGGACTCAAAGTTGACCATGAAGGCATATGCAATGGATGTGCACAAGGGAAGAACATCAAGAACCCTTTTATGAAGAGAGACAAAAAAGCAGAAGGAGTCCTAGAGCTCATTCATTCAGATGTATGTGGCCTAATGCCATTGTCCTCCATTAGTGGGTATGTATATTATGTATAATTTATTGATGATTATTCACGTAAGACTTGGATATATTTTTTGAAATCTAAAGATGAAGTGTTCAGCAAGTTCAAGGAATTCAAAGCCTTGATAGAGAATCTTTCTGAAAGAAAGATTAAAACACTCAGGTCACATAATGGAGGAGAATATACCTCAAAAGAGTTTGTGAACTTCTGCAAAGATGTTGGGATCAATAGGGAACTCACTAATCCCTATAATCCTCAACAAAATGGTATAGTTGAATGAAAGAACATAACGATAATGGAAGTTGTGAATACTGTGATCCATGATTAATATATTCTTATGTGCTTATGGGAAGAAGCAACAATGGCAGTTGTATATGAGCAAAACCGATTGTCTCATAGTGCACTTGGGCTCAAGACCCCGGAAGAGATGTTCACTGAAAATAAGACAGAGGTAAGCCATCTCAAAATATTTGGCTGCCTACTATTTATTCATATAATGAAAGAGAAGAGAAACAAGATGGAACCTTCAGGAAACAAGGGAATATTTGTGGGATACTGTGAGGTATCCAAGGCCTTCAAAATCTATATACTAGGTCACCATCACATTGAGATCAGTAGGGATGTGACCTTTGATGAATATGCAGTGCTCAAGAAATACAAAAGATGTCATCTTGAAGAAGTATATGAAGAGGAACCCGTAATCCCCAGAACTGCAGTGAGGGAGGTTCCCAGAGCTGCAGAATTGCTGAGGGAAGTCGTAACTTCCCTTGATGAGGAAATTTAAGAATACCATGATATATTAGAAGTTCAAGAATTTCCCTAGATGGAGATTCTCCATAAAATAAAGCCATCTTGGGCTAGAGAGCTTATTCAATATGGAGAGAAGTATGGTGTTCCTGAAGGAACTATGAGACAGGTGAAAAGACCAAAGCCATTATCCGGTTATACAGCTTTGATGTGTGATATTCTAGAGGAGGAGCCTACATACTTTGAAGAATCCATTCAGAGGAAAGAATGGGCAGATGCCATGATAGAGGAATACCAATCCATAATAAAGAACAAAGTATGGGAAATAGTTCCTAGACCGAAGAGTAAAGATGTGGTATCCTCCAAATGGCTCTTCAAAATAAGACATGTTGTTGATGGAAGTATTAAGAAGTATAAAGCAAGATTTGTCACTCGTGGATTTCCTCAAAAGGAAGTCATTGACTATGAAGAGACATTTTCTCCTGTAGCCAGATACACTTCGATCAGAACCATCATAGCCCTTGCATCTAAGATGAAGTGGAAGTTGCACTAGATGGACGTAAAGACAACCTTCCTAAATGGTGTCATTGAAGAGGAAGTGTATATAGAGCAACCTCAAAGATTTGAAATTGAAGACAGGAAGTCTCATTCTGCAAATTGAAGAAAGACTTATATAGATTAAAGCAAGCCCCTAGAGCTTGGTATCGTCATATATATAGTTTTTTTACGATCTTGGGATTTACCAAAAGTAAAGCAGATTATAACCTCTACTTCAAGGTCATGAAAAATGAGCCAGTAATACTATTACTATATGTGGATGACTTATTCTTAACTGGAGAAGAAAATCTCATCACTGAATGAAATAAGAGACTTTCTTCATAATTTGAGATGAAAGACCTTGGCCTAATGCACTATTTCTTAGGTCTTGAGGTATGGTAGAGTCCAGAGAGGATCTTCCTTAGACAAGGGAAGTATGCAGTCGAAATTCTGAAGAGATTCGACATGTTGGAATGCAAGTACATGAATACACCCATGGAAGAAAAGATGAAGTTGTTGGTTGACACTTAGTCAGAATTGATTGATGCCACACTATATAGATATATTATTGGATCATTGATGTACCTGACGAACACCAGACCATGCATTTGTTTTTCCATGAACACCTTGATTTAGTTTCTGGTAGAACCCAGACATGTTCACCTAGTGGCTACAAAACATGTGATGAGGTACCTTAAGGTTACAATAGATTGTGATCTCAGCTATGATGGAGATCATGATTTCACATTGAGTGAATATACTGATGCAATTGGGCAGGAAGTGTTTCTAACAAGAAAATAAATTGAGGATGTTGTTTCAGTTTGGGTTCAATAATGATCTCGTGGCAGAGTAGGAAGCAATCCAACATTGCTCTCAACATAGTGGAAGCATAATACATTTTTGCATGTTTTGCCATCTGCGAAGCTATATGGCTTTGAAAGTTGTTGACCAGTCTATTTGACCTAGAGATGGAAGAAACCACGATCCTATGTGACAACAAGAGATGCATAAAGATGACAGATAATCATGTATTTCATGACAGGTCGAAGCACATAGATATCCGATATCATTACATCCGTGACATGGTGCAGAGAGGAGCGTTAAAGATCCAGTACATTAGCACAGATGAACATGTTGTTGATGTGTTGAACAAGCCTCTATCTCGTGTAAAGTTCGATCACTTTTGAGATAAGCTTGGTATAGTTTGAAAGGACCTTCCTCTAAAGGCGGAGTAGTTGTTGTGATGAGACATCTCTTGCTTCCATCTTTATTGCTGTGACGTAAAGCAAGAAGATGTGATGAGACTATAACTGTGCTTCTAGCTTGACAATTGTGACGTAAAGATAGTCTAGTATCCTGCTTCCATCTTAATTGTTGTGACATAAAGTAGGATGAGTATCTTGCTTCCAGCTTTATTGTTGTCATGTAAATCAAGATGATGAGATGATACTAGTACTGTTCTTCCGGCTTGACAGTTGTGACGTAAATCTAGTCTAGTATCTTACTTCCAACCTGATGGTTGTGACGTAAAGCAAGATGATGAGATGAGACTAGTACCGTACTTCTAGCTTGACAGTTATGACGTAAAGCCATTCTAGTATCTTGCTTTCAACCTGATGGTTGTGACGTAAATAAAGACGTTGAGATGAGACTAGTAATGTGCTTCCAGCTTGATAAGATGTGATGTAAAGCCAGTCTAGTATCTTGCTTCCATCTTGATTGTTGTGACATAAAGAAAGATGAGTATTGAGCTTCCATCTTGACAGCTGTGACATAAATCAAGTCATGTATTATGATGAGCCAGCCTTGTGATGTGATGATGATGGTGTATTAGTTTTATACTAATACATATTGATGTAGATGATGATGACATTCCTTTGAGAATGACGATATTGTCGATGAAGAAAAATTCTGATGATTTATAGATATGGCAGTCAGTGTTCCAAGATGATATTGATGATGTTGTCCTCTCTCTCCCGCCTGATGTTGTTGAAGAATACCCTTCTTGTTAAGGGGGAGTGTTAAAATAATGTAACTGCAAAGTGTATTCTTATTATTATTTGATATATTATCCATTGGATCAATCCCTATTGTGTATTGATCATGTTGGTTATTGTAAAAGGACCAAATCCCCTTTTGCGCATTGGTCATAATGTAATTGTAATAGGAAGAATGAAAAGTCGGCCCCAGAATATATTAAAGAGGTCTCGAAAGCTAATAAAGGTGGTTATAACCACCCAGTTTGAGAAGTTGGCCCTGCAATTGAAGAGACACTTAACACGTGCCAGATTTGTATAAATAAGGAGGCTAGCACCTCACTTAGACACATACCACACTTGCTCATTGAGAGACAAGTTTCAGAATTGTAGTTGGAGAAGAGAGAGAGAGAGAGGCACACCTTTGGGAGAGGATCTTTTGTATTAGCTTGAGTTATCTCTTGGCATTGTACTGGCTATATATAATAAGGAAGTTTTGCTGGGTTTTCTTCCCCTAGAGGGCTTCCCAGGATAAATGTTGTGTCTTTTGTGAATGTGTATTTCTCAGTGATCTTGTGTTATGCTATTGTTATCTATTGAAATGCAAAGAACTATAATAATGGCTTAAACATTAACACATATCCCAACAAGGCATTCAAGTTATCCCCTCACACCTATCGTATTTCGTATTTTCTTATTTTATTCACCATTTAGTATATCCCGATAGGAACATTGAATGGATTATAAAATCATATCGAACATCGAGAAGACTAAAAAGTATAAGCATTGTATGCTCAAATTTCTATAGACATATGTGACAAGTACTGGAACTAACAAATCAACAGTTAAGATTTACTTCAATAACATATCGATGAAAACCAAATCTCCTTGTAAGAAGATCGTTTCTCAAAGAAATGAACACTAAACTAATAACACAATTAATTCATCCCATAATTGAATGTTTAAGGGAAACACTAAGCTAAGCACTCTTTCTCAAAACTATCTGAAGGACCCAAAGATTTGACGATGTAAGAAGGGAAACAAGATAAAAGGAAGTGAATGTTCAACGCTCCTCTCCATCAGAGAATCCATGCTTCAAATAGAGGGAACATGGTTATATGTCATAATACTTATTCGATATATGAAAGGGAATTGAGAGGCCACAGGATAAACATGAATTAATCAGATATATGATAAGGAATATATGTCATGCGAGGTATCACCTCATAAGGTACACTAGCAGAGTTATTAAAAATCATTAAGTCCACTCACCGTCACCCACGACTCATGTAAAAATTCTATAGATGTAACTCCTTGGTTCAAAAAAGGAAGAAATGAGAACAATGATAATAGTCTTTGAAGGGATTCATACAATATAACCATGAAAATAGATCTGACTTCATGGATTTTTCCTCCAGGAGGAACTAATATTTTTAAGTTCTCTCGAAAATTCTAGGGGCTTCACCTATTTTTGCAAGAGGTAGAACATATTTTTTCTACATTCTCGGGATACAAACCTTTGAGGAGAGGAATTATGAAAGTCATCCTAAGGCCTCCCTGCACCAAATCCTTTGAGGTGAGGCATTCCACAATTCATCCTATGGCATTTTTGTACCAACTATTTGATATTCGACTACAACGAAGAAATCACTAGAAAAGGTTGTGGCCAGTGTTTTTCAAATTTTGGGGTGGTGAAACATGAATGGTTCATTCTTCCAACTTGCATAATTCGATGAGTTTTGGATACCATGAATGTTCCAAGATGAATCAGAGAAGGATCTAGATTAAATTAATGAAATTGGGGAAGGATGAATTGCCTCAAACTATAATGTTTTTCAACAAGAGGACATACTCGAAGACTCCCTCAATAGAGACCTGTTATTTATTTTTTGAGTTCCTGTTCTAGGGATGAGAAAAATGTTCATAAGAAAAGTATGTCTTATGAAATTGATGGAAAATAAAACAATAAGAGTGTAATTTACTATTGTAACCAAAAAAATATAAAATAAAGCAAAGTGACACGCAACAAGAAAGTTGTCAAAAGTGAAGATATAAACATAATCATAAAAAAAACTTACAATACAATAAAATCATGGAAAAACAATGTATGATGTGTAGAGAAGACATAATACAAAAGGATTCTCACCTCTCATTGGTCAACTTGGAAATCTAAATGGACAGGAAGGAAAATCGAAATGACCCAGACCATAAGTGTAGCCTTGGCAGTTATAGTTACGGAAAATACTCTGTTGTAAATTATAAAAGAAAATTGTGTAGTAGGAGAGTAAATTTTCCCTTATAACATTCATGGTACTAATATCTTATGGAATAAAGTGCAGAAGGAATTTGGAAATTGTAAATGTTGTTCAATTATGTATGGGGTTGTTCTACGTGTGTAATGGAGTTTTGCAATTTCTTGGATTATGGTTCACGTGAACCAAATTTGTGTATATTGTTTAAGTTATTTTATGTTTATGATTAATAATAGATAAAGTGGTAAAGTTATGGAATTGATCTGTAATTTTTTGTGATGAAATATATGATTGTATTGTTTTAATATATGACTAGTTGATATGAACTATTTCTATAATTATTGATACAAATTTATACTATATCTATCTCTTAGTATTGCTCCTATGAAGGATAGGATATAATTAATTGAATTAGGAATTTCATTTTTCATTAGAATAAACCAAATTGAGTTAGGTAGAATTGTTAGGGGGATAGTCAACTGTCTTTTTCCCTTTTGTTATATTAAATTTTAGTGGCAGCCAAGCCCTTATACTGGTCAGAAACGTTATTCCAAAAGAGAGTGGGTCTAATTTGCACCTACCATCTAGTGTTATCCCTAACCTACTTGACATGTATTTTGTACCCATCAACAAGTTGGTTTGAGGCTCGAGCATAGGATAACATGTTTCACATTATCTTCAATCTAATGTGAATGAATCACCATAATGGTGCCTCCTTGGATACCCTCAAAAAGTGACAACTCTTGTTCAAGTGGCCTGGAAATCAGGATCATTGAGGACACCCTCCAGGGTAAATTCATGAAGATGGGTAACAATTTTCCTTGTTTTATGAGAAAACAAACTGTATTTTCACAAGTTCTTCAACTTCCGGCTTACAAAAATATTTTTTATTTAGAATTTCACTTTATAGTAAAAAAAAACTTGTGAAGAATTGTGTTAGCTTTCCAATGACTATTTTTCAAATGTTTTTTATTTAGATTTGATATGTCAATTTGACAATTGTTTAATAGTATGTTCCTTAAACATGAAAGGAATGATAATGAGTTATTTTTTCCCACAACAATGTATCTATTATTAAACTTATGTTTTTAAGAAACGAAATATACTACAACAATATACATAGACTCTACTTTATTATGACTATAATTTTGACTCTAATGGATGAATATTATAATTTCTAGAATTTTTTGAAGTTGACCAAGATGAAAACATTGCATATTTTAAACACATGTTTTCCCACACCTTGTATCTATATTAATTTTTACTTAAAAGTAAAATTTAAATATACCCTTTTGAAAAGAACAGTTTAAGGATTATGAATATATTTTTTTCTAAATTTTTCACTGTCTATTTTTAGAGATACGGATATTTTATTTCACCGAATCATAATGTCTGCTGAAAATATTATGTAGTGATTTTTTTTTTAAAATTAAATAAAATTAGATAAAAATAATGAAAATGAAAACAAATTATAGGAATTGAACGTAGATTCAATTTTGCAAATGTTGGTGTCATTTTCAAAACCAAATTTTGAGTATTTGCAAGATTCTGTAACCTCCAAATTTCATGTCAGCTTGGGGGAATTCTCTTGTTTCTGAATACAATCCCAATTTTTAGTTTTCCGCCGAAATAATCTTTCAGCCGAAAATGTAGTCTTTCGTCCAAAAAAATAAATTCTAATGGAAATCGTAAAAGCTAAATGGTTTCAAAGGTTTTCAGCCGAAAAAACCTTGTTTCAGCCGAAATATTGTTGAGCGAATTTCGTCAGTTGAAAAAAATGAAAATGCACATTTCGTGCCAAATCATATAAATATGCTTTCAGCTGAACACATTTAACACAATTCATCGCTTATTTGATGGTTTTCTAGAGCACCCAAACAAACTTTCGAATCATCTTTTTGGTTTTTGTTGAATAAGGTAATTGATGTTTGTTCAAGTTTTTATTGGAATAACAATTTATATGTTGAAAGATAAATTTCGAGCATTTTTTCAAGGTGAAGTCTTTGTTTAACATATCTTTTACAGATAACTATTGAAAGATCGTATTTCTTTTACACAACAATTATATCAATTTTTATTTATTAATGCAAATAGAATCTTAACACAATATTTAATCGTGGAACCCAAATGGGAAAACCACAAACTCTTTTCTATTAACTGCAAAATTTGTTTTATATGTTACATAGATGGAAGATGTACTTCCTCTTTGATCAACACAGACTGATCAGGATGCACCCACACCCTGGTTTACCAACACCAAATGGTAGGAGCCTATGAACCCCTGTTTAGTGAGCTACAACTGACAAGGAAGCATAAACTCCCTCTATAGGCACCAACCTACCCTTGGACCACCCAACCACCCTCAATACATAAGTATCTTCATCTTTTCTTCTTGGAATCTTCTTCATCTTTTGACTTTCTGAATTGGACTATAGAGACACTTTCTTCTCACCACACTTCCTTGTTTATATAATATTCAAAACAACGTGACTGTGAAACACCGCGTCCCTTCATTTCGAACATCGCACCTCTTCGATTAATTACTGGTAATACTGTTTATTTATTTGTTTTTACCGTGAAGGTAAATTGATCACAATCATGGATCAATTTCAAACCTTTATACTTGTTCACGAATCTCTAATAATTTCACAAAGACCAAACTCTATGGAGGCACTTCCTTCAAATCAATGGTCAAGATTTAATTCTGATCTTCTCATGAGATGGACGGATGACGGGATTTTGACACTTTGACCTTTGAGTCTTCATGACTTCCAATATTTCAGAACTCTCGATTACAATATCACTGAAACAATTGGACAGTTTGCGTTTATTTCATGGAGACAAATCAATAGTCTACTTTAGACCTTACACTCATCATTTCACTACTAAATCTGACAGCTATGACTTAATTGTGCATTGATATGGATGGCTTTCGTAATTTTGGCACTTTTCCCTTCCAATTTTCATGACTTCCAATGTGTCAAATCTTCAAATCTGTCAATCTACTGATGTGTGTCCCTTTTGAAATTTCGGTGTTTGGGACTTTGGGATATTAGAGTATTTTCTTTCTATGTAAAAATCCTAAAGTAGAAACTCCTCATGCGACGTAAACCTGCTGAAGTCACATGATTACTTGGCATGTGCCAAGTAGATGCCTTATGTCATTCAAATTCATGATTTACAGGTGCCTAAAATGTCAATTTTAATTTGATAGTTGTCACTATATGATTGTGTCACGTGTCTTAGATGACGTGCTCTGCTGACATGTTCTGTCAATGTGTCTTGATTTATCGTCTTTGGGGCTTCGTACTTTGGGTTTATTTGTTGTATTTTATGTCCAACCTCTCGATCTCTGAAATGGTTAAATCACAACTAAAGGTGCTAGCTCCTCTTCCACAACCTATTTTACATGTGATCTTGGGTTATGACCCAGGGCTAAGTGTTTCATCATTTTCTCATTTCGAGATTTCAAGCAACTCTTGTTGTTGTTTCTCTGAATCATGAATCCTTGAATTCATTGATCTAGTGCCACATGTTCTCCTTCAACTAATGACTATAATCTCTTTGGAATTTTGTATTTCATGAGTTTGGGATCCTTGACTCCTTGACACTCCAAATCCTCTGATTCCTGATTTCCAAAGGAACTCACAACTAACCAATGTGCTTCTTCTCCCAGATATAACGATCAAGATCCTTCATCATCATATTGACAATCATTATCACTTTGACCAAAAGGTAGGGGGCCTGACAGGTCATCCTCAGCTCCAGGTTGGTGAGCTTCTCATGGAGTCCAAACACCTAGAGCCCCCACCATACCTTTGCACTACACGTCGATAAGCTATGAAGAGAGACGTGTATATAAACCTATATGTTTTTATTCAGCTTCTAGTGTAGGATAAATCCCATTACTTGAGACAATAAATGTTGTTAATTTCTTGATCAAACGGTTGTTGAAGCTTCTCACCTTTTCTGTGCATTGTTCAACTTCTTAGCGTTTTCTTGTGCAATGGTCGACTACATTCTACAATGCGATTCTTCCATCTTTAGACCATGGGAACATTGTTGATCCTATCGTGATCAACAATAAACACATATTTCCTCTCTGTGCAATGTGTTATTCCTTCTGAGCTTTGGTCATTGGAGTATCCACTTCTCCTGTTCACTCTTTCGATATCTGCACACTGTTTTTTCATCATCATCACACACTGTTTTGTCATCATCACCACCTCGATTGTTGACATCAATGACAATATTTCCAACAATCTCCCCCTTTGTCATTGAGGGAAACACACTAACTTCATATTCAAAACTCCCCCTATGATGATGCTTTCCTCTTATGAAGCTTTCCTTTTATGACGTTTCTCTCCCCCTTTGACATCAATGGAAAACGGTTTCTTCTCCAATGATATGTCTATATAAACACTTGTCTAGCCACTGGTAACTCGTCCTGCAATCAATCTTTTTCTGTCATAACTGAATGACACCTTATGTCATTGATTTATCCCCCCCTCAATAGATGCCAATTGATGCATCTTTTTCTTGAGAGATTTTAGGTAGGAAGAAGTATTACTCGCAACTTTTTCCTAAGATATTCAAATATATCTCTGTTTAAGGGTTTTGTAAAAATATTTGCCACCTATTATTGTGTTGGAACATATTCAAATTTAATGTTATTGTTTTCATCCTGATCTCTTAGATAGTAATATTGTATGGGAATGTGTTTTGATTTTTAGTGCTGGACTGGGTTCTTAGAGAGACTTATCGTGCTTGTATTGTCATAGTGGATAATTGTGGGTTCTTCAAATACTATTTTGATGTCTTGTAGAGTTTGTTTCATCCATTCCACTTGTTTGCAACATTCTTCTACTACAATATACTCAGCTTCAATGCTAGACAGATAAATTGAGGATTGTTTCTTGCTTATCCAAGCAACCAATGATTCTCCCAAAAAGAATGCTCCTCCACTCGTACTTTTTCTTTCATCTACACTTCCTTCCCAATCAGCATTTGAATAGGATTTTGATGTAAATGAGTCCTTTCTAGGATACCACAAACCGAGATCTATGGTTCCTTTCAAATATCTAAAATTTCTCTTTACATCTTGAACATGACTATCCTTTAGTTCTGCTTGGAATTTAGCCACCATCCCAACAACTTGCTTGAAATTAGGTCTGGAAGTTGTTACATAGAGAAAATTGCCAATCATCAATCTATAGTGTTTAGGATCTACATCTTTGGACTCATCATCCTTTATTAGTTTGCATCCAACTGTCATAGGTGTACTAACAGGTTTTCAATCCTCTAACATGAATCTCTTAAGTATATCCTTAACATATTTAGACTGATGGATAAAGACTCCCCTTTTGGACTGTATTATTTGTAATCCAAGGAATAAATTTAGTTCGCCAAGCATAAACATTTCAAATTCTTACTGCATCATATTAGAAAATTATTCACTCATTTTTATATTATTACTACGAAATATTATATCATCAACATACACTTCCACAATGATAAAGTTATTACCAACAATTTTGCAATAAATATTGTTGTCTGTTGATCCCCTTTTGAGGCCTTCTTTTTGTAAGTAAGAGTCTAGCCTTGCATACCATCCTCTAGGTGCTTGCTTTAATACATAGAGTGCATTCTTTAATTTACAAACATAGTATATTTTATTGGTTATTTGGAACCCATCTGGTTGCTCAGTATAGACTTCAGCTTCTAAATTTCCATCGAGAAATGTTGATTTGGCATCCATTTGGTAAACTTTAAATTTTTTGTAGATGGAGAAATATAAGAACATCCTAATCGCCTCTAATCGGGCTACAAGTGAAAATGTTTCTTCATAGTCTACTCCTTCAACCTAAGCATAAACTTTGCATACTAATCTAGCTTTGTTCCTGATTACTTGCCCATGTTCATTCATTTTATTTTTATATACCCATTTAGTTCCAATGACATTTTTATCTTTTGGTCTAGGAACTAGCTTCCAAGTTTGATTTCTTTCAATTTGATCCAATTCTTCATTCATAGATTTAACTCAGTTCTCATCTTTACATGCCTCTTTGATTAAACTTGGCTCAATATGTGACAACCATGCTAATTTTGTTTAATACAATAGTTGTCTTCTTGTTTTCACTCCATCATTCATATCTCCAATAATCAGTTCTTCGGGATGATTTTTTTGAATAATTCTTTAGCGAGTATTTGTATCTCTTCTTGGGAATTCTTCTCTTATCTCTCCATATTCACTATCTTCTTCACTTTCACTAGTATCCATATCATCTTCTTCCCTTTCTTTTTCATTCTCTTCTACTTCTTCTAGTTGTGTGTTGAATGTCTCATCATCATCTTCATCTTTATTTTTAGATACGGTCTCTTGATTTTTGATCTGTATCATTTTTAGATCATCCACCTTGACATCTTCACCTTCAAAAATAATATGTGATCCAAGATTGTAGCATTTGTATACCTTCTTGTTTGAAGCATATCCAAGAAAATTACCTTCATCAGATTTGGCATCAAATTTTCCAAGAATCTCATCTAGTCTTTTGATGCAGCATTTACTTCCAAAGACTTTGAAGTATTTTACTAATGGATCTCTTCCAAAATATAGTTCATAAGGATTTTTATCATTATCAACCCTGAGCTGACCTGTTTTCAATATGTATACAACTGTGCTTATAGCTTCCCTCCAATATCCATCTGACAATTTTACTTCATTGAGCATAGTCCTTGCAGCCTCTTGAACTATTATGTTCTTTCTTCCAACAATCCAGTTTTGTTGAGATGTTCTGGTAGTAGATAATTGTCTTTTTATTCCATGAGTTTCATAGAAGACATCGAACTCTTTTGAGGTGAATTCACCACCATTGTCTAATCTAAGACTTTTGATTTTTGTGTCCCTTTCATTTTCAACAAGGGTTTTAAAGGCTTTGAATTTGTTGAGTGCTTCTGATTTTTGTTTGAAAAAACATATCCAACTCATCCTAGTAAAGTCATCAATGAACAACATAATGTAAGAATCTCCTTGTAAACTCTTGGTCCTCATAGGTCCACATAGGTCAGTGTGAACAAGTTCTAAAGGTTTAGTGGTTGTGTATTGTTTTTCCTTGAACCTTAGTCTAGTTTTCTTCCCTAGTTGGCAATGTCTACATATAGATTTTGAGGGTTTTATGATCTTTGGTAAGTTTCTTACTACACCAAGGTTGCTAAATTTCACAATATTGTCAAAGTTAATATGCCCCAACCTCCTATGCCATAGCCATCTTTCATCTACAGAATTTATATGAAACTCCTCATTCAATTTTGCATCTAGTATATATACATTTTCAGGAGTTCTAGGAGCAGTACCAACCAATTTTCCTGTGTCTTCTCTCATAATATCAAATTTTTTGGAATCAAATATGCAAAAGTATCCTTGATCACAGGTTTGACTGACACTTAATAAACTAGGCTTCAATTTATCTGCAAGTAGTACATTTCTAGCTTTGTCTTTTCCCAAGCTCACAGTGCTTTTCTCAAGTATGTTACTTGAAGCATTACCACCAAATGTAACTTTACCTTTTTGTTTATTTAAGTGTAAAAAATTTTCCTTGTTACCTATCATATGTTTCGAGCATCCACTGTCAACATACCAAAGATCCTTTTCATCTTGATTTTTTAGGGAAATAAGACATTCCCTTTTTTATGTTTTTACTCTCCAAAGTTTCTTATGCTCTTTAATGAACTTGGGTTGTTCTAAGACTTCCATTAGTTTGCAATTAATGGATTTATTTCCATGGTTATGAAATTTGAAGCATTGTAAGTCCCCTTCTTGTAGAGGTTCAAAGGAGTTATAGTTTCTTCTCTTAACCGGTTCCGCTGCTTGTTTATCCTTAAGGATTTAATTCTTAACCTTTATATTTTTCTTTCTATATGCTCCACAATTTATAGCTTTGTGTCCAAAATTAGATCATTCAAAGAAATAACTAGGAAAAATGTGAGGATACATCTTTTGGTAAAAATTCTTTGGTATTGTCTTGCCTTCTTTCCTGATGGGTGGAGGTCATCTACTGTAGTTCTGATCATTACTTATCTTCTCTTCATTTTTCTTCTTGAATGTACTGCGAAGAGCATCTGCATAATATTTTGAGTTAACATGGCTTTCCTTTTGAGAATAACCTATTCCATTTTTATTTCCAGAATCCCTTTGCGTTGTAATAATCTTATCTAATATTTTAGAGCTATTTTCAGATTTTGTTTGAATGATTTTTGCATCCAGTTCCTTTTTCAGATGAACTATTTCTGTCTCCATCCTTTCAATAGTTATTTGTTTTTCTTCAGGAGACTTTTGCATACTTTCTTCGATCTCATTTGCTTCTAAGATTTGTTTTTTCATATTGTTCATAAGTTTTTCCATCTCCTTCTCTTCTTGTTCATATTTTTATTTCTGTTCAACTACAAAACTTTTCAACTGTCTATATCTAGTTTTGTATTTTCTTAATTCATCTAAGTCACTAAGAAGTTCTACCTCCATATTAACTTCTTCCTCGTCTTCTAACTCCTTCTCATGTTTAATTTTTTCTATATCATTAGATTCTTCAATACCTAAGAAAATAACTTCATCATCATCAAATTCATCATTGTCACTAGACTCTGATGAGCTGTTGTCTTCTTCTTTTGAGTAGAAATTATTTTTCCCCATGTAGAACTTTTTCTTGTAGTTGGGTTTTTACTTCTTCTGGTATTTATTATTTTTGTTTTCTTTTTCTTTAGGGTCTTCCTTGGGATAGGGACACTTGGATGTAAAATGAACAACTTTGTCACAATTAAAACATTTGAAAGGAAGCTTTCCTTTGTGCTTCCTTGATCCTTTCTAAAGTTTTCTAATGAAGTTGGCTTCCTCCACATCAGATTCTTCATGATCACATGATTGAGGTTTTTTCTTCTGATTTATCTTTGTCTTGAATGCTTTGAAAGTTGTTTCATCTTTTGTTGATTTATTATTTCCTGTTCTCATTTCATATGCTGTAAAGATCCCATGGAGCTGGTCAATTGTGAGTGAGCTTAGATCGGATCTATCTTCAATTGAGGAAATATTTGCATCATATCTCATCAATAATGACCTTAGTATTCTTTGCACAATGGGTTTATCTATAAATTCTTCTCTTGCCGCTCTAATTGAGTTGACCACATCATCTACCCTATGAAAGTATTCAACACCATTTTCTTCTTTTTTTATTTTCAGGTTTTCAAATTGAGTTCTATAGGTCTGTAGTTTGGCTTCTTTGACTTTATCATATCCTTCATATATAGCCTCCAATTTGTCCTAGATTTCCTTGGTTGGTTTTCAATGTATAACTTTCACACATATACAGTTAGTCAACCCATCTAGAATTCCATTAACTTCTCTTGAGTTATCATTACATATTTTATTTCCTCTAGAGTCTTTGGGTGGAGTAGTCGATGCAATGTAACCATCTACAACAGATTGCCAGATATCAAAACCAAGCGCCAAAAAGAAGTTTTTCATTCTTATATTCCACAGAGCATAACCTTCTCCATTGAACAATGCTTCTTTTTTGTTAGGCATTCCTTCTTGTTGATCCATCTTCAAGATCTACCTTCAAGTTTGTTTGACTATGCTGAAGGAACCTCGCTCTGATATCAATTGAAGAATCAGATTCTATCACTAAGAGGGGGGGGTGAATCAGTGACACAACAATTATATAAAATTTTATTTATTAATGAAAACATAATCTTAACACAACATTTTATCATGGAACCCAAATGGGAAAACCACAAAATATTTTCTATTAATTGCAAATTTTTTTTTACATGTTACATAGATGGAAGATGTACTTCCTCTTTGATCAACACTGACTAATCAGGATACACCCGCACCCTGGTTTACCAGTACCAACTGGTAGGGGGCTACGACCCCCTATTTAGTCAGCTACAATTGACAAGGAACTTCGCAGGCACCAACCTACCTTTGCACCACCCAACCACCCTTAATACATAAGTATCTTCATATTTTCTTCCTAGAACCTGCTTCAGCTTTTGATTTTCTAATCTGGAAGTCAGAGACACTTTCTTCTCACCACACTTCCTTGTTTATATAATCTTCAAAACAACACGAGTGTGAAACACTATGTTCCTTAATTTCGAACATCATACATCTTTGATTAATTAGCGTTAATACTGTTTATTTATTTATTTTTACCATGAAGGTAAATTGATCACAGTCATGGATCAATTTTAAATCATTATACTTGTTCATGGATCTTTGTTAATTTCATAGAGACCAAACTCTATGGAGGCGCTTCCTTCAAATCAATGTTCAAGATTTAATTTTTATCTTCTCATGAAATGGACAGATGACGGGATTTCGACACTTTGACCTTCGAGTCTTCATGACTTCCAATATTTCAGAACTCCCAATTATGATATCACCGAAACAATCGGACAGTTCACATTTATTTCATGGAGACAGATCAACGGTATGTTTTAGACCTTATACTCATCCTTTCACTGCTAAATCCGATGGCTATGACTTAGTCATGCGTTGAGATGGATGGTTGTTGTAATTTCAACACTTTTCCCTTCAGGTTTTCATGACTTCAAACATGTAAAATCTCTGAATCTCTCAATTTGTTGACGCGTGTGTAACATCCGGCTCTGGCGCACTGAGCAAACTTATTCTTTGAGGACACTTTCTCACAAGTGGTCCAGATTATTATGCTATTAAAAATTTTGATTTTGATTATGAGGCATTATGGGTTGATGACATGTTGTTTTACTACATTGACATAAACATGTGCTATTGACTCGGTTTTACTAAGTGTGCAGGATTTTGGACCTCGAGGATGCAGAGGCATTGATGGAACCCCTTGGACTCTGGATCGAGTCAGCGAGTGTACCATTGGGGTTTGATTGTATTACTGTGATATTAGTGCATCTGATTAGAGGATATTATATGGATATGTTCTGACATGATTTGTTCATGATGGAGGATGACGATAACTCGTTAACCAGACTCACATGTAGAGTAAAGGGGTCATGTATGACTACCGGATATGTTGAGGGAGAGGTGTGGACAACAGCCCTGCCACAGCCTACTAGCACTCCTTCCGTGGATCGAATTGTAGGTTAATGTTTACCTAGTTCGAGAGGACCCACAATGTCATGAGGGCAGACTGCGATAGTCGCTCACGATGATTCTAAGGGGTGCATGCTAAGGCAGGGGCCTTATTCCTTAGAGGCCCTTAGTCTCCCACAAGTTCACCTGGCAGAGTATTGACTCCAGGGGTTTTGATGTCTACCAAGTCATCCAAGAGGCGAGTGACACCCTTGGAGCCTATAGTGCGTCCTGAAGGGCACGTCACACAAGGGAAACAAATTAGGGCGAGTGGCACCCTTGGAGCACCTAGTGCATCCTGAAGGGAATGTCATGGTGTTGATGATAGATCAATGAACCTAGACAACCTTAGGATGATCAATGTGATAATAATTAAAAAAAAAAAAAAAAAATCCCTAATAAAATCTCGACCATCACGAAAATTTAAGGTCTAAGTCTAAACTATGCTAGGGGTAAAATTTTATCTCTCTATAAAATAATAATTATAATAATAAAAATAAAAACCACATAAATAATAATTATGACCTTCGTTACATCTTGTAACACAAAGGGAGTAAGAAATTAATTGTTCCATAAAGAAAAATCTGTTGGATTAAAATCTAAAAAGGGAAATAATTGTTTTATTATTTTATGATAATTTAAAATATATTAATTTAATGAGAAAAGGGAAAAAGGGGATTAATTTCTACACCTGCCTTTTTGAGTTCTAACAAAAAAGGGAAAGATGGAAAAATCTAAAAATTTAGGAAAGTGGGAAAAGAGGTAAACATAAAAAGGGAAAAAGGGGAACATAAGGGAAAAAGAGAAAAGTCAAACTTAGAAAAGTATCTACCACTTAAGAGCTTTCTAATTTAAACTCAACTAACAATTTAATAATACGGAAAGCCATTAAAACCTATAAGAGAATTTGGGGACACCTAGGAGTGATTCTAGGAGTAACTCTAGGTGGGTGAGGAAAATAAAGATAATTAATTAAATTAATTAATTAATTTATGGAGGAATGTAGGGGATGGGGGACACTTGTACAAAGAAGAATTTTTAGGAATTTATTTTTAAAACTTTAATTAAATGAGATTTTAGGAAAGAAAGGAAGTTCAAAACTCTATATAATGAAGGAAGGAGGAGGATGAAGGATCATCTTCTGTTTGCGTAACGTTACGCTGCAGAAATATCTACTTGACTAATTTAACTTGTGGGAGTTGGGATACCTAGCTCGATGAGGAGTGGTAGCTTGGCCTTGCGAGGCGAGTTGGGAGCTAGTCAAAATCTCTGGATAGTGAGTGTGTGGCCCCTTTGCGGCTCGGGGGGCTAAGGGGGAAGAAGAGTAACCCTAGAATTGGCTAGGATGTACCAGCAAACTCTTGTCGGTTGGCAAGAAAAAGTTGCACGGAGCGTGCAGGACGTCATTGAGAGCGGGCGATCAGGCAACGACATGCTCTCTTCGTTTGTGTATGATAGATTGTATTAGGACTTATGCTTTTATTTGTGTATTTAATGGAGAAGTAAACTGATTTATTTTTAAAATTTGATGACTGAAACTTTTCTTAGCCTAGCTCGATGATTGTTGACTCTCGTGGCCTTTGTTTTCCTGCATGTATTGACCACCTTGCTGTGTTGATTGTGATATTCATGGTTGTTTAGCCTTCGTCCCTAGCTCACCAGTCCTCGCCTGAGAAATCGGTCAGGAGCCTGATCTACGGTCGTCTCCTTAGCGTTAAAATACCTATGGATCTCAACGCCCGCTTTTCTGTGTGAGGATGATTAGCAAAGGATGAACCTATTAGCCAACTACCCTTGATGTTTTTCCCTGGATGATTGTTGATTCCGCCATCTGGAAACGACCTCTGCATGTGGATTATCTTCTGCCCTGGTTGGTTTTCTCTATGCCCTGACTGATAGAACCCCTGGAATCATTCCATGACCTCTCCCATTGGATCCTTGCATCCTCTTACTATTGTCTGCATTGTATTGGGGTTATAGAAATGGAAGCATGAATTAATTCCTGTCTACAACTTTTTATTGGGTATTCTAGAAATGGAAAAACACAATGGTTTCATGTTTTTTTTTTTTCTTATTTGTATTGTAGCAAAGGAAAAGAGAAATGATTTCATGTCTGCAAATTTTTATAATTGGCATTCTGGCGATGGAAAAGAGCATTATTTCTTATCTGCAACTTTTATTGGGTATTCTGGCAATGGAAAAACATAATGGTTTCATGTTTGTTTGTTTTTTTTATATTTGTATTCTGGCAAAGGAAAAGAGAAATGATTTCAGGTCTGCAAATTTTTATAATTGGCATTCTGGCGATGGAAAAGAGGCATTATTTCTTATCGACAACTTTTATTGGGTATTCTGGCAATGGAAAATGAAATGATTTCTGGGTCTGCATTTTTTTTTTGCTTGAGGCAATTTTTACCCTTGTTGAAGACTAAGATATGATTAACAACATCCTGCTACCATAGTGTTGTTTAAATGCCCACAAAGTTGCCTTCAAAACTGATGATTGTTTGCTTCCATAATTGACCACGAATTGCCTTTAATATTGTGACTGAAATTGCAGTAAAAGACCAAACTTTTCCTTCAAACTATGGCTTCGTTTTTCTCTTAAATGATGGACTGCATTTCCTGTAGCTTTCCTTCATAAGAGGCCTGGTGTTCTTGTTTTGTTCACAGAAAATTTGAGATTGCCTTGTCGGTTGAGAATGGGATTGTTTGTAATTTCATTTTGCTTTTGGGGATTGCATGCAATTTCATTTTGTTTTTGTCCAAGGCGATATTAAAATAATAGAGGAGATTACCCATCTAGAATGGGATTGCACACAGTCTGTTAGGTTATTTTTACACCAACAGGATAAATTAAAAATGGAGACATCCCTGTGTGTGGAAAAGGGGCCTCCTGGCATCTTTATGGGGAATCCTCGAGCATTACTTCCTTGGAATGTTGACTTCTTCCACTGCTCATGCAACGAATCTCCCTCAATGCTCTGTGATGATATTCCTCCCCTCACTCAGCGAAACTGCCTTTGTCCCTATGTGCGTTATGATTTTTCTTACCATCCTCCCGAACTCCCCTTTTTTGTTGTGTACCATTACCAATGCCCTACCAACTCTTATCCACGTGCATTTCTAATTTTGGCGTTTCCTTTAAAGACTTGGACAGTTTAATTTTAAACTCCCCATGGGAACCCTTACACCTGTGTGTCATTGCATTAACTGGACGGGTATCTGTTGACTCGTGCATCATTACAGTTGAGGAATCCTTTCAAGTGCTTAATTTATATTTTATTCAGTGAAAGTACTACACTGCATTATGTTGAGTGTAATATCAATGGAATGAATCATTTTAGTGTGTTTAAATTATGATTTATACAGCAGAAAGGAATACACCGTATTATGCCTGAGTTTAATATTAGTAGCATTATTATATTAATTATATTATAGTATGGAAGAATATTATTATTCCATCACTTTAGCATTGGTGAGGATGTTGTTTGCAAGTCAAATCCCAAGCCTCACTTGATGAAGAACTTTGTGGTTGGGCTTCTAATTTTAAAAATGTTTTTAGGAACTAAATTTTTATTAAATTGTGACAAGACTAGTCGAAATTATTCCAATAGTTGTAAGGATGTTAGATTATTGTTTTGCACATTAAAGTTTGATTATTAATTGGCAACTTCTCATGCATTATTACATTTATTTAACGCTTGGTGGATTGACCAACTTTCTTCTTGTTCCTTGGAATGGTAATGAACCGTGAGCGAGCGAATGAAATCCTCAAGCTACCAATTTATGTCAGCACAAGATAATTAACTTAAGTATATTCTAATTCACCACTGATCTTTTTGAGTTAGTCCTTGCACGCACCATCTTATATGTGTTACATGTCGATGTGGAGTTGACCTCTTGCTATTATAAATTTGGATGGTTATATTTTATACCTATGCGTAATTAAAAGGAATGCTTGTGGTTACCCTGCGTCGATGATTAGCTTGATTGACAATAGGGTCCTTTCGTTAGTAGATTTCTTATAATAGAGTTTGGGACCTCTTGCGCAATGAATTTTATGTCATGCTTCATGAATTAGAGATTGCTTATTTACAAATTAACTTACCCTTGCGTTGTCACGATCTAGCTGTATGATCCCTCATGACTGGATGATTGCGCGCATTGATTGACAAGTGATTTGTTAACCTGACATTGGATCATGTGTTTACTTATTAATGTTGTCGTCTGTTTAATTGGGGAAATTTTAATCGTGCGCCAGGGAATTTTTGTGTTACCTGAGTTGGTTTAATAGAATGTTTATGCCAAGATGTTCATGAATGATGCTCTTTAGCTTAGTCATTTATGTACTTGCCAGAATAAATGGTTGTAATTTGCTTCAAGATTCTTTGTGCGCTATTATGCTATGATTTCTATGCTGATGTGCTGCGCAAACTTCATTCCTACTGATATTGTCAAGTTGTGATGCTACAAATCCTTGTTGATGTTAGTGACCTATTGTTTAAAAAAAAAAAAAATTTACTTGTGGAGAATAGTATGTGTCATAAGGACGGGCTGTTACATGTGGTATCAGAGCAGATTCAACCCGGCGACTGTGGATCACTAGGCTTTCTGCCGCAATAAACCTGTGAGTTTTAACCATTGCATTAATGGAAAACCTTGTGTGTCCTTGCGAGATCGCATTTAGAGGACGCCTAAGAGGTTCGCGACGTGGTGTCATGGAAGGAGGTGTGATAAATCTAGCAGTTCTCTCACCCTCAGATTTGAACCCCCCAAAGGGGAAGAACCAATCCTTGGGTTGGATTCCCTTGTTGTAAGGGATGACAATGGTTTGACAAGGCCCTTATAGTTTTTATCAAAGGGCCTTGATTCACCATCATTACTGAGTTGAGGCAAGGGCACCTGTACCCTGGAGGGTCCACAACCTGCCCTACCAAGTACCGTTTCCTTCCACCAAGGACTAGAGAGAGTTGAGTTGTAGTGTCCATGAGTGTCACGGATGACGGTGTCATTGAGGAACAGTTGTAGAGGAAGGCATGGTTCTTCACACTTCTCGTTTATGACCTCTAGCATGAAGGTCCACATGGTGGTATTTCAACTGAAGGGGAGCGCTCTTCTATGGCGGAAGACACTCTTACAACTTTTGAACATGATTGTAGATGACGTGTCATGGGAATGGTTCAAGGAACGGTTCCAAGAGAAGTATATTTCTGAGGAATTTATTGAGCGACAACTCAACCAGTTCAATGCCTTGCAAAAAGTCACTCACAAGGTGCCCGAGTGTGAGGCCCATTTTAGAGTGTTTATGTATGCTCTGGATCTTTCCCTAGAAACTTAAGGTCAAGGAGTTCGATTTTGGCCTTGTTGTCAGAATTTAGCTTCTACTATGGGTACCAGGAATAATGGACCAAGGAAAGTGCATTGGATTATGAGGTTCCACATTACCAACATTCCTACCCACAGGAAAGGGTCGGCGTTTCTAGATCAGTCAGACCCACTATCGTCGGAGTTTTTGGGTAAGGCCCATCGGATTCATGCAGCGGTGAATAACTACCAGGCAGAGCATTAGTCGACTATGCTCGAGATGACAGGTATCATCGTTGACTAGACCCTTAGTATTTTGATAGATCCTGGTGCTACGGAGAGTTTCATTTCGGGTGCAACTCTAAAAAGGATTAAGGTAAAGGCAGTCAAACAGGATGAGTTTAGCTTCATAGAGATGGCCTCAGGAGACAAGCAAAGGGTTGGAGGAAAGGTTATGGGTGGTATCCTCAACCTGGGAGAGTTTGTCACCAAGGCCGACCTGTACGTCACGATCTTACAATCTTATGACAAAGTGATTGGTATGGACTAGTTGGAGTCACATGAGGCAATACTCAATTGAAAGATGAAATGGTTGAGCTTGGTCGATGATGAGGGACATAGTCGTGTGATTGTAGGCCAGAACTAGGGATTTTCCCTGAGGTTCATTTCTTCCTTCCAGCTTCGGAAGAGCATGTGCAAGGGATGTAGGCTTTATGCAATCCTTGCGTTAAATGAGAATGGATTAGCAGAGGGTTTAGAACACCTTCCAGTGGTGAGAGAGTTTGCAAACGTATTTCCAGAGGAGTTACTTGGGGTGCTGCCGGAGAGGGAATTGGAGTTTACCATAGACCTAAAACCAAGGACTGAACCGATAGCAAGAATGCCTTATCGGATGTCGACACCGGAGTTACAAGAGTTGAAAATGCAACTAAAGGAGTTGATGGACCTGGGAATGATACGTCCAAGTGTGTCATTGTGGGGTGCACCTATTTTTTTCATACGAAAGAACAATGGGTCATGGAGGCTCTGCATTGATTACCATCAATTGAACAAGGCAACGATAAAAAATTAGTATCCATTGTTGAGTATTGATGATCTGTTCGATCAAATGAAGGGCGCGACTGTGTTCTCGAAGATTGACATGCGATCAGGATACCACCAATTACGGATTAAGGAATATGACATCCCTAAGACTGCCTTTAAGATGATATTTGGACATTATGAGTTTACTCTTTTATAGTTTGGACTGACAAACGCCCCAGGGGTATTTATGAGTTTGATGAATGAGGTGTTCCACGAGTACTTGGACAAGTTCGTCCAAGTATTCATTGACGATATTTTGATCTACTCTCAGATGATGGAAGAGCATGATGAGCACTTGCACTTGCTACTAGAGTGTGTGCGAGAGAACAAACTGTATGAGAAGTTTTCCGAATGCTCATTTCATCAATCGCATATTCAATACTTAGGGTATGTCATTTCTGACCAGGGCATCATTGTCGATCCAACCAAGGTCGAGGCTATTATGGAATGTCCTGCACCAACGCATGTCCTAGAGGTGCGTAGCTTCATGGGTTTAGCAGGTTATTATCGATAGTTCATCGAGGGATTTTCGTAGATAGCAAATTCGATTACGAAATTGAAGAAGAAAAACAAGAATTTTATTTGGATCTTGAAATGCGTGAAAGCATTTCGGAGACTCTAGGAGTTGTTGACAACAACACCAATACTAAAGGTCCCTAACATGGACGCGGACTTCTTGGTATGCACTGATGCATCTAAGGAAGGCTTATGTGGGGTCTTTATGCAAGACAGACGAGTGATCGCTTACATTTCGAGGAAACTGAGAATGCATGAGGAGAACTACGCAACGCACGATTTGGAGTTGTTAGCCATCGTATATGACTTGAAGGTTTGGAGACACTACCTTGTTGGAAAAAAAATTGAACTAAGGACTAACCACTGTGGACTACAAAACATATTTATGAAAAGCGACCTGAACGCGTGACAACGACGTTGGTCGGAATTGCTTAGCGAGTAAAACTTCGAGATTACTTACATCAAAGGGACAGTGAAACGATTGGCAGATGCATTGAGTCAGAGACTGCACATCTTTTCAGTGCTCCCACTTCATATGCATCTACGTGAAAAGATTCTAACCTTACAACGTGATGATGACTGGTACAAAGAGGTCGAGGGTTTTATCAGACAAAACACAATTATGGTACCACGATTTGAAGGATTTTCATTTGATAGAAATGGTTTATTGAGGTTTAAAAATTGTATCTACTTACCGTCGAACAACGAGTTGAGGATGTTTATCCTGAGTGAGGCTCATAGAGTAGTTTACATGGCTCACCTGGGAGTGACGAAGATGAGGGAAGACCTTAAACCCTTGTTCTTTTGGAAGGGAATGAAGGAAGACATAGTCAACTATGTGGCCAGATGTCTAGAATTTCTATAGGTAAAGGCTGAACATAGACACCCAACTGGATTACTATAGCCACGCGCTATTCCAAAATCGAAATGAGAGGTTATTTCGATGGATTTTTGTAACGTCCTCCTTGTTACGACAACAACTCTACGAACGGGTGCAATTTTTTTTTTTGGTTTAAGGTGTGTGCACACGGGTAGAAGTAACAAACACTCTTGACTCTACGTCGCCACTCGACAACCAACAATATGCAACCACGATGTTCATCGCAAGAAGATTGAAGGCGCACAACGAGTAACTACAACAATATATGTCCATAGGCAAAAGGCGCACAACACAATCATTAAGACATACTGGGGGTGCACAGTAAGAACACAGAGGGAAGAATCCATGGTGTTAGGGTTACTATTTCTGCACAAGAAAGCAGGGCGTTTAGTCTTATGTCTTCTCGAAAGAAGATTAGACAGGCTCCTGGCCAACTGCTCAGGTAGAAACTAGTAACCCGACCTAGAACAAGACGCAACCAAGACGAACACAACAAGACGACCCCGACATATCACAGTGACCTCAAGAAATAAACGCCCCTAGACATAAGGCATACAACTAGCAGTTGTAAGCAGAAAATGACACCAAGTGTTAAGTACAGTAAAGTCACAGATGGAAGAATCCAACAGTAGAGTTTACTATTTCTACACAGAAAAGAAGGGCTTTTAGTCTTATGTCTTCTCGAAAGAAGATTAGACAAGCTCCTGGCTGACTGCTCAGGCAGAAACTAATAAATCTTTTAGGGAGTCGCAGTAGTGGAAATTATGCCTTTAAACAACCCGAGACTACTGATACGTCTCAGAGTGTGTCGCAAGAGTGGAAATTGTGCCTTTAAACAACCCGAGACTCTTGATACGACACTGGATTCTTTACATAGAAAAATCACACACAAACATAAATTCTAAGGCTACTGAAGGTGTCTAAATCCCACCCGACACCAGCAAACCGCAAAAGAATGATCTCGTCCAAGTACAACAACAACTAAAGACAACCACTAACTCTACGGACGCGCATGTCTGAAGGACTCCGACAATGACCAAACAATGTTAAGACAAGGTAGTTCCTATGACTCAAGGCATTTAATACTGGCCCAATACTCCATGGAACTCCATTAGTAGACGAGATACCCAGCCCGACCGTTTAAGAATGTAAATTTAAGTAAATGCAAATTCCCCCATTACAATCTTAGTAATTCAAGGTACTTGGTTCTAGGACCTTATTTTTATAACCATCAGTAACCAAAGATTAATCGTATTAAGATAAGTCCACAATGCCATTATTTTTCCTAAAATACCTGACACTAAAATTGCACCTTGATTTATAATGACATATATTACCCTTACATAATTCAATGTTATAATACAAGACATTACTCCTTACACATCGCCATTTCAATAAAATACATTAAGGTGCCCAGGGCCATGACACAATGTTACCATAACCTTGCAATTTAGAAGCCATCAACATTATATGTTATCTAACCCTAACAATACTTTTATTTGTTACTAGATCCTTGTCCTTACATAAATGGAATAATATATTAAAATTGCATTACCCCCATAAAGTGCAACCACTAACTAGTATCAAGGGGTTCCTTCATAATTAAATACATAAGTAATTCCTTCTTAAATTGAAGATATAAAACAATTCCTACTTTAATTAAATGTATAAAGCAATTCTTTTTATATTGAATACATAATAAAGCAATTGCATGTTGAAAATAATAACATCTATTGCGTTACACACCTGAATAAAACAATTGCTAAATAACATGATTAAACCAAGAATGAAGCAATAAAGCAAATACAATATAACATTTTGTTTTGTATAAGGTAATTCCTTTTATATTGAATACGTAATAAGGCAATTATTTACCTTCCATAAAATGTTTACTTCTGTTTAATGCAAATCAGATAATCTTCAGAAAATCAAATCGACCTGGCATTTTGATATGTCATTTTATAATTGCCATGCAATAACAGCAAGCCACAATTACCGCCGAACCTTCCTTAAATAGTATTACTGCTGCATATTAATTTGCACTTCATACTTAGCATTTATATTTCCATTTTAAAAAACAGCAAGGTCGCGTTACAGCACCAAGGTTGATCCTTACCTAACACATAATAAAAGCACGATTACTATGCCCGAAAAGCTGAAATTGTCATTCTGTCACCCAACCACTACGTTGTAATAATACTGATTGCAGTTTCTAAGGGCAATTAAAATGAACAGCTAGGAGCGCCTTTAATTAAAACGAACAACTGGATTTTGATCTATATTTTTTTAATAAAATATAAGTTGCAGAGGGAGTGTGGTGGAGCATTAGTAACAAATATTCCGAGAAAGGTTTATAATAAATTGATTCACAAATCAAAATAATCTAATGAATTAATGATTAGGCAAAGTGGACAAAGTTAAAACCCATTTTTCCCCGCCTCTTAAAGTTAACAATTTTGATACAGACAACACAATTACTTCACATCATTTCATGATCACAAGAGACTAAGAGAGAAACCAATCTAAAATATGTGACTTTTAAGTCTTAAATCTAGTTCGAACAAACCCAAATAGAGAAGCACAATGTTGATATTAACACATGAAATTCAATAATTATCTGAGCGTAGCTAAAATAATAGAAGTCGAAACAGGAGGATAGCCCAACCAGTCAATGGGTTGTCATAAAAAGAATAAAAACAAACTGTAATTGAGAAACACTTTCAGCAACCAAAGCCCAAGAAAAAAAACGTGCATGATAAACAGGAAGCCAATGATGTGTTGTATATGGGATTGATCAGAGTCTAGAACTTCCAAAGTCTCGTGGCTTCCAGGGTACCAATACTATTTTAAGTCTTCCAACCATTCCCTCCAGCTTGTAATTTATATGGATTATAGATTTTGAACTTATATTTGAACCAGATATCATATCCATGAAGATGCAATACAACAGAACATAATTAAAAAGTTTTGGGTATATATTTACAAGCAATTTAGGAAGGAACAGATATAATATCATGAAGATGCAAATACAACCAGAACAGAATTAAAACAATAGCCCAACAATAATTAAAACGCCCAACAATGATTACAAACGCCCACCAATCATTAAAACGCCCCACAATAATTAAAAACGGCCAACAATGTTTAAAAACGCCCAATAATGATTAAAAACGCCCAACAATCTTTAAAAACGCCCAACAATGATTTGAAAACTCCCAGCAATGATTAAAAATGCCCAGCAATGTTTAAAAATGCCCAACAATGTTTAAAAACGCCCAACAATGATTTAAAAACGGCCACCGGCAAATGGAAAAATGCCTTCACTAAATTAAAACGACCACCGTTAAATGAAAAACGCCCACTAAGATCTTAAATGCTCACAAAGAGGAATTCGGCCACAACATAAATAAAAAACGCCCATAAACAATGTAAAACGCCCACCATCAATGCACACGCCCACAAAAATCAGAATGCCCACAGCAAGGTAAAAGGAAAACACCCAACGAATTGAAGCACCACCAAACGAATGTAGAAAGCCAACAATTTCAGAATCGCCCAACGAAACCAACCCTGAAAATGAAATTTTCAAGGGATCGAAGGATAAATAATATAAACATTTGCCAACGCTCATATAGATGAATGCCAGATATAAACACCAGATCAAGTGATCTTAGATATCAAACCAACAAGTGCCAGAGGGAAAACCAGATCTAGTTTTACTTCCATAAAATATCAGCAAGCGAGATTGCTAGAACCAGCATTTTAGAAATCATCTTACAGTTCCCAACTTAATATCTAATGCATTATACTCAATAAAATAAACGAGCGTACCTATTTCCTTGTGCCTGCCTTGTATGTTTTCCATGCCTCGATCGAAGTCCCGCGCTCCTTGCCGCTCCTTCTTGCCAACCATGGAACCCTCACCGGTACCTCTCAGCCAATCGCTAGGGGTACTCTGCTTCCCCCTTAGCCCCTCGAGCTACAAAGGGGCCACAAAAGATCCAGAGATAAGACTAGCTTCTCAGCTCACCTCCAAGGCTAAGCTACCACCCAATACAGCTGAGAAATTCCCAACTCCTCACAAGCAAACAATCAAGCCACAATCCGACAGCGTAACGTTACGCTCACTATTCATCCCCCTTTCTTCCTTCTTTTCCCCTTCTTTTATAGAAATTTGAGACCCACCTACTTTCCTAAATCATTAATAATTTAATTTTTAATGACAATCCTCTAAAAATTCTCTGTCGTCCAAGTGTCACTCATCACCCACGTTTCTCCAAAATTAATTTCCTTTTAATAATTAAAAGACTCAATTCCCTCACCCCCCCTAAATTCGCTCCTAAAATTACTCCTAGGGTTCCTAGATCCCCTCTCGTGCTTTTAATAACTTTCCTAAAATGAAGTTGATGATTTTTAGTAACTCCTTAACTGTTGATTCCTTTTTGCTTTTTACCCTATGTCCCCTACTTTCCTTTATTAAGTTTCCTTTATTACATCTTTCCTTCTTTCTATTAATTGTTCCATTCCTTTATTTTATTTTTTATTTTTTATTTTTTATTATTATTATTATTTTTTTTCTAAAACCCAAAAGATAAATACACCTATTAAACCTTTAATTGTATTTCTAAAATCCTAACTTTTATACTCCCACACTTTAATAATTTTAATTCTTCTTTATAATTTAAAAGCCATGGGTTTCACTTAATTTACCTCCCTCATTACTTTACCCCCTTTAATTTTAAGAAGACTTTAACTAACACCTAGGAGGGTTTTAGTTTATGCCCTTATGTTTATTTTTGTAGGATCTTTTCTTAGGGCTTGTCAAAATTTTATCTTAGAGATGTTTTAAATTTTAGGTTTAGACTCGAACTGGGTGACAATAAATTAGGGGAGTCATTTTGAGAATTTCTAAAGGCGTTAAGGTCTTAGGGTCATCTAGGTTGTCTCATCGTCATCCTCATTGCGACGTGCCCTTCAGGACGCACTACGTGCTCCAAGGGTGCCACTCGCCTTGTTTCTTTCTATTGCGCGACGTGCCCTTTAGGATGCACCACGTGCTCCAAGTGTTCCACTCACCAACTTGTGTTTCTTTTGCGCGGCGTGCCCTTCAGGATGCACCACATGCTCCAATGGAACCACTCGCCGACTTGACTGATTGGTAGACATTTATAACCCCTGGAGTCAACACTCTGCTAGGTGAACTTGTGGGAGACTAAGGGCTCTAAGGAATAAGGACCCTGCCTTATTGCACCCCCCTTAGAATCATCGTGAGTGACTGTCGCAGTCTGCCCTCACGGCATCGTGGATCCTCTCAAACTAGGTAATCGTTAACCTACAGTTCGAGCCACGACAGGAGTGCTAGTAGGCTGTGGCAGGGCTACTATCCACACCTCTCCCTCAACCTCTCTGGAAATCGTGTGTGGATCCTTTACTCCATATGTGAGTCTGGTCGACAAGCTATCGTCAGCCTGCATCATCAACCATCATGTCAGAACATGTCAGCAACATATCATCAAATCAATAAATATCATGGTAAATAAATCAACTCAAATATCACACTCCCTGACTCAATCTGGAGTCCAAGGGTTCCGTCGATGCCTCTGCATCCTCCAGGTCAAAAACCTTGCACACTCAAATAAAATGAGTCAATAGCACCTGTATATACAATAGTAAAACATCACGTCATCTATCATAACACATCATAATCGATTATAAATGTTTTAACATCAGAAAATTCCAGATCACTTGCGAGCAAGTGTCCTCAAATAATAGGTTTTCTCAGTGCGCCAGAGTGGGATGTTACATACACCCCCTCTTGGTCTAAACTTCGTCCCGAAGTTTCTCAGTATAAATGCCGAAATAAAATTACCACAATATCATAAGTACCACAGTATCATAAGTCTATCTATCAAACAAAAATGGAAATTGTTGGCACATTTCATATGCATCCTCCCAGGTCGCCGAGTGCGGACTATAGCTGTCCCACTGGACCTTGACCTGATCTACCGTTTGACATCGTAACTGTCGAACACGATGATATAAAATGTGGACTTGCTCAGTCGTGAGCTCTCCCTCGTCTGATACCTGCAAGGAACTCATGTCAATCACGTGTGTAGGATCACTAATATAATGTCTCAAAACAGATACATGAAAAACATCGTGCATACGCCTCAACAAATCAGGCAAGGCTAGTCGATAGGCCACGGGCCCCTTTCTCTCCACAATATTGAAAGGTCCCATGAACCTAGGAGAGAGTTTAGCTCCCTTTCCAAACTTGATCGAACTCTTATGCGGTTTAACCCGCAAGAAGACTCGATCGTCGACCTCGTAACTATGGTCGACTCGGTGCGCATCGACATAACTCTTCTGTCGATCCTACGATTCTTTTATCCTTTGTCTTATGGTTTTCATTTTCTCTTCCATTTCTTGGATCACTTCTAGTCCCACCAGGACCCTATCCTCAAGCCGATCCCAACTCAAGGGCGTCCGACACGGTTACCCATAAAGAAACTCAAAAGGCGTCATCTTAATGATGCTCTGGTAACTGTTGTTGTAAGTGAAATCTACTAGTGGAAAGAATTCCTCGCAATGCTTTTGTTGGTCCATCATGTACATGCGCAACATGTCTTCCAAAGTTTGGTTTGTACGTTCTGTCTGTCCATCAGTCTCTGGGTGATACGTTGTACTAAAATTAAGTTGGGTTCCCAAGGCCTCCTGGAAACTCGTCCAAAATCGTCCAGTAAACACTGTTCCTCGATCGGATATAATATTTTTAGGCACCCCATGTAGCCTCACAATCTCACTGATGAAAACTCTCACTATGTCAGGTGCCTGATACGTCATACGCACAGGAATAAAGTGAGCACTCTTCGTCAGAGTGTCTACTACTACAAGAATTGAGTCGTGTCTCCTTGCCGTCAATGGCAATCCAACAATTAAATCCATCAAAATAACTTCCCATTTCGATTCCGGAATGGCATGTGGTTGAAGTAATCTTGCCGGGTGTCTATGTTCAGCCTTTACCTGCTGACACTCGAGACATCTAGCCACAAAGTTGGCTATGTCGACCTTCATTCCCTTCCAGAAGAATAATGGTTTAAGGTCTACCCTCATCTTCGTGACTCCTGGGTGAGCCATGTAAACTGCTCTATGAGCCTCGCTCAGGATCAACATCCTCAACTCGTCATTTGGCGGTACGTAAATCCGACCTCTAAACCTCAATAACCCATTGCTATCAAAAGAGAATCCCTCATATCGTGGTACCATCATTGTGTTGTGTCCGATAAAATCCTCGACTTCTTTGTACCAGTCATCATCACGTTGTAAAGTGAGAATCTTCTCACGTAGATTCGTTTGAAGAGGTAACACCGAAAAGATGTGTGGCCTTCGACTCAAAGCATCCGCCACTTGGTTCACTGTTCCCTTTATGTAAGTAATCTCAAAGTCGTACTCGCTAACCAATTCCGACCAATGCCGTTGTCGTGCGTTCAGGTCACTTTGCATAAAAATTTGTTGTAGTCCACAATGATCAGTCTTTAATTAAACTTTTTGTCCAACAAGGTAGTGTCTCCAAAACTTCAAGGCATACACAATGGTTAATAACTCCAAATCGTGCGTCGCGTAGTTCTCCTCATGCCTTCTCATTTTCCTCGAAATGTAAGAAATCACTCATCCGTCTTGCATCAAGACTCCGCCTAAACCTTCCTTGGATGCATCAGTGCATACCAAGAAGTCTGCGTCCATGTCAGGGACCTTTAGTATCGGTGCGGTGGTCAACAACTCCTTAAGCCTTCGAAATGCTTCCGCGCATTTCTCGGTCCAAACAAACTTCTTGTTTTTCTTCTGCAATTCAGTGATCGGGTTTGCTATCTTCGAAAATCCCTCAACAAACTGTCGATAGTATCCTGCTAAACCCATAAAACTACACACTTTTGTGACATTTGTCGGTGCAGGACATTCCATAATAGCCTCAACCTTGGCTGGATCCATGGCGATACCTTCGTTGGAGATGACATGCCCTAAGTAGTGAATCCTCGATTGATAAAAAGAGCATTTGGACAACTTCCCATATAATTTGTGTTCTCGTAAACATTGTAGTACCAAGTGCAAGTGCTCGTCATGCTCCTCTATCATCTGAGAGTAGATCAGAATATCGTCAATGAATACTTGGACGAACTTGTCCAAGTACTCGCAGAACACCCCGCTCATCAAACTCATGAATACCCCTGGGGTGTTGGTCAATCCAAACGTTAAAATAGTAAACTCGCAATGTCCAAATCTTATCTTGAAAGTGGTCTTAGGGACGTCATCCTCCTTGATCCGTAACTGGTGATACCCTGATCGCAAATCGATCTTGGAGAATACCGTCGCACCCTTCATTTGATCGAATAGATCATCAATTCTTGGTAAGGGATATTGATTCTTGATCATAGCCTTGTTCAGTAGATGGTATCCAATGCAAAGCCTGCATGATCCATCCTTATTTCGAATGAAAATAACTGGTGCACCCCATGGAGACACACTAGGACGTATCAGTCCCAGGTCCAGCAACTCCTTCAGTTGCATTTTCAACTCTTGCAACTCCAGGGTCAACATCCGATAAGGAGTTCTTGCTATTGGTTCGGTCCCCAGTTTCAGGTCTATAGTAAACTCCAATTCTCTTTCTGGCGGCATCCCAGGCAACTCCTCTGGAAATACGTCCGCAAATTCCTTCACCACCGGAAGGTGTTCTAGACCTTCAGCTACTCCCTTTTTGTTTAGCGCAAGGATCGCATAAATCTTGCACCCCTTGCGCATACTCTTCCGTAACTGTAAGGAAGAGACAAACCTCAGGGATACTCCCTGGTTTCGTCCTACAATTACCCATCTCTGTTCTTCATCATCGATCAAGCTCAACCATTTCGTCTTGCATTTGAGTATCGCCTCATGCGATTCCAACCAATCCATACCGATCAAATTGTCATAAGATCCTAAGATCATGACATACAAGTTGACCCTCATGACAAACTCTCCCAGGTCAAGGGCACAGCCTATGACCTTTCCTCCAACCC
Source organism: Picea glauca (assembly GCA_000966675.3). Taxonomy (NCBI): domain Eukaryota; kingdom Viridiplantae; phylum Streptophyta; class Pinopsida; order Pinales; family Pinaceae; genus Picea; species Picea glauca. The sequence goes on along the minus strand of JZKD02S1654328.1, from coordinate 49,053 downwards.
TTTGTTTGGCTCCAGAAGCCATCTCTACGAAGCTAAACTCATCCTGTTTGACTGCCTTTACCTTGATCCTTTTTAGAGCTGCACCAAAAATGAAACTCTCAGTAGCACCTGGGTCTATCAAAATACTAAGGGTCTGGTCAGCGACAGTACCTATCATCTCGAGCACAGTCGACTGGTGCTCTGCCTAGTGGTTATTCACTGCTGCATGAATCCGATGGGCCTTGCCCATATCTCCCACTGTAGTGGGTCCAGCTGATCTGGATGCTCTCGTCCTCTCCACAGGACAATTGTGCTGGTAGTGTGGCTCCCCACATGTCCAACACCCCTTCTTCGGCCCAGTAGTCCTGGTACCCGAAGTAAAGGATGACGGCCCACTGGCCTGGAAACCCGGTTTGTTTTGCTGAACAGGCCTAAACTGCTGCTGCTGCGGGCGACACTGCTGCTCGTGCTGTGGTCCTCAATAAGGTGTCCGCTACTGAGGCGACGGTCGTCATGGTGTAGAAAAAGTGGATCCCCTCTGGAAGCCACGATATCCCGACGTATGTCTCGCTGGTGTCTGCTGCTGCGGCGTACCAGATGAACCCTGCCTTGCTGGTCTCGATGGAGTCCTGGTCTGACCCCCACTGATAAGCTCCTCCTCTGCTATGAGGGCCTTTTGGACAACATCGTGCAAGGTTTGAGGCATCAAGATCCTAACCTTTGCACGCAGGCTACCGTTAAGGCCAAACACAAACCGATTGACCTTGAGCTTCTCGGTGTTCAGGTGCGGAGCATATCGGAGCAGCTCCATAAAACGTGCCTCGTACTCGGGCACCGTACGACCTCCCTGTCGTAATGCATTGAACTCATTGAGTTGGCGCTCAATGAATTCCTCTAAAAGATACCTCTCTCAGAACCGTTCCTCGAACAGTTCCCATGACACGTCTTCGATGACCATGTTCAGTTGTGGTAGGAGCGTCTTCCACCATAGAAGAGCGCTCCCCTTCAGTTGAAAGACTGCCATGCGGACCTTCATGTTGGAGGTATAATCATGAAGTGCGAAGCACATCGCCATATTCTCCAACCATGCCTCAGCGGCTGCACCATCCGGGGCACCAAAGAACTCGGAAAATTTCACCTTCTCGAGTTCACGGTGAATTCTACCTGTAACGGCCGGTGCGCGAGGCAGAACCTCAGCAGGTGTCGGTGCCCTGGCCTCATCTCTATCCAAATGGTTGATCAGCGCCTCAGACATGTGCTGAAAAGATCTCATCATCCCCACGACATCGGCAACTGCGATCTGCTCCTGTCCAAGAACCTGCTCGCCTCCCTGGGGGTTAGACCCCTCAGGCGTGGATGCTGCTGGAGGCGTCCCACCTCCTCCCCTAGAACCCCGTCGTCTGCCTCCGCGGTGTCCTCTAACCATGATTACCTGCACACACACAATCAACTCAATCAGCAATGGAATAATCAAATATATAAATATCATGGTAAATAAATCAACTCAAATATCACACTCCCTGACTCAATCCGGAGTCCAAGGGTTCCGCCGATGCCTCTGCATCCTCCAGGTCAAAAACCCTACACACTCAAACAAACTGAGTCAATAGCACCTGTATATACAATAGTAAAACATCACGTCACCTATCATAACGCATCATAATCGATTATAAATTTTTTAACATCAGAAAAGTCCAGATCACTTGCGAGCAAGTGTCCTCAAATAATAGGTTTTCTGAGTGCGCCAGAGCGGGATGTTACAATTTTATTGTTGGATTGCCTCTGGCGGCAAGGAGGCATGACTCAATTTTTGTAGTAGTAGACACTCTGACAAAGAGTGCTCACTTTATTCCTATGCATATGACTTATCAGGCTGCTGACATAGCTAGAGCTTTCATCAGTGAGAGGGTGAGGATGCATGGCATGGCTAAGAGGATTATATCCAATCGAGGATCGGGGTTTAATGGACGATTTTTGATGAGTTTCCAAGAGGCCTTGGGAACCCAACTTAACTTTAGTGCTGCGTACCACACGAAGACTGACGGGCAGACCGAATGAATGAACCAGACCTTGGAGGACATGTTGTGCTTGTACGAGATGGACCAACAAAAGCGTTGGGAAGAATTCTTGCCACTGGTAGAATTCACTTATAACAACAGTTACCAAAGCTCCATTAAGATGGTACCTTTCAATTTTCTTTATAGGTGACCGTGTGGGGTGCCTTTGATTTGGGATCATCTTGCAGATAGGGTTTAGGTGGGACCGACAGCGATCCAAGAATTGGATTATTAAATGAAAACTTTAAGACAAGGATCAAGGAAGTGCAGGATCGGAAAAAGAGTTATGATGATGCACGTCATGTCGACTGTAGTTATGTTGTGACGGTCGAATCTTTTTGCAGCTGAAACTGCATAAGAGTTCGATCTAGTTTGAAAAAAAAAAGGGCTAAACTATATCCTATGATATTTTGGGAAAGACGGGCCTGTGGCCTGATGACTAGCCTTGCCTGATTCTTGAGGCATATGCATGATGTATTTCACGTCTCTGTTTGAGACTTTATGATTAGTGATCCTTCACATGATTTTACTTGAGCACCTTGTGGGTGTCGGATGAGGGGGCACTCACGACTGAGCCAATCCACATCTTGAATCATCGCGTTCAAAGACTACGACGTCAAATGATAGAGCAGGTCAAGGTTCAATGGGACAATTATAGTCCGCACTCGGTGACCTAGGAGGGCGCATATGATATGCGCCAACAATTTCCATTTTTGTTTGATAGATAGACATATGATACCGTGATACACTTTATTTCATCATATATACTGTGAAACTTTGGGATGAAGTTTAGAGAAAGAGGGCATGTATGTAACATCCCTCTCTGGTGCACTGAGTGAACTTATTCTTTGAGGAAACTTGCTTGCAAGTGATCTAGATTATTATACTATTAAAACTTTTGATTTTGATTATGAGGCATTATGGGTTGATGACATGTTGTTTTACTACATTGACATAAATAGGTGTTATTGACTCGGTTTCACTGAGTTTGCAGGATTTTGGACCTCGAGGAAGTAGAGGCATTGATGGAATCCCTTGGACTCTGGATCGAGTCAGGGAGTGTACCATTGGGGTTTGATTGTATTACTATGATATTAGTGCATCTGATTAGAGGATATGATATGGATATGTTCTGACATGATTTGTTGATGATGCATGCTAATGATAGCTTGCTGACCAGACTCACATGTGGAGTAAAGGGGTCAGGCACGACTACTAGAGATGTTGAGGGAGAGCTGTTGACAGCAGCCCTGCGACAACCTACTAGCACTCCTGCCATGGCTCGAACTGTAGGTTAATGTTTATCTAGTTCGAGAGGACCCATGATGCCGTGAGGGAAGACTGCGAGAGTCGCTCATGATGATTCTAAGTGCCGTGCAATAAGGCAGAGGCCTTATTCCTTAGAGGCCCTTAGTCTCCCACAAGTTCACCTGGCAGAGTGTTGACTCTAGGGGTTTTTATGTCTACCAAGTCAATCAAGAGGCGAGTGGCACCCTTGGAGCACATAGTGCGTCCTGAAGGGCACGTCATGCAAGGGAAATAAATTAGGGAAAGTGGCACCCTTGGAGCGCCTAGTGCGTCCTAAAGGGCACATCATGGTGTTGATGATATATGAATGAACCTATACAACCTTAGGATGATCAATGTGATAAGAATTTAAAAAAAAATAAGACATTTTCCCTAATAAAATGTCGCCCATCACGAAAATTTAAGGTCTAAGTCTAAACTATGCTAGGGGTTAAATTTTATCTCTCTATAAAATAATAATAATAATAATAATATCAATAATAATAATAATAACCACATAAATAATAATTATGACATTCGTTAAATCTTGTAACACAAAGGGAGTAAGAAATTAATTGTTCCATAAAAAAAAATCTGTTGGATTAGAATTTAAAAAGGGAATTAATCGTTTTATTATTTTATGATAATTTAAAATATATTAATTTAATGAGAAAAGGGAAAAAGGGGGTTAATTTCCACACCTACCTTTTTGAGTTCTAGCAAAAAGGGGAAAGAGGGAAAAATCTAAAAATTTAGGAAACTAGGAAAATAGGTAAACATAAAAAGGGAAAAAGGAGAACATAAGGGAAAAAGCGGAAAGTCAAACTTAGAAAAGTATCTACCATTTAAGAGCTTTCTAATTTAAACTAAACTAGCAATTTAATAATAGGGAAAGCCATTAAAACCTGTAAGAGAATTTGGCGACACCTAGGAGTGATTCTAGGAGTAACTCTAGGTGGGTGAGGGAAATAAAGATAATTAATTAATTAAAGAAATTAATTTATGGAGGAATGTAGGGGATGGGGGACACTTGTACGGAGAGGAATTTTTAGGAATTTATTTTTAAAACTTTAATTAAATGAGATTTTAGGAAAGAAAGGAAGTTCAAAACTCTATATAATGAAGGAAGGAGAAGGATGAAGGATCATCTTCTGTTTTCATAATGTTACACTGTAGAAATATCTACTTGACTGATTTAACTTGTGGGGGTTGGGATACCTAGCTCGGTGAGGAGTGGTAGCTCGGCTTTGCGAGGCGAGTTGGGAGCTAGTCAAAATCTCTGGATAGTGAGTGTGTGGCCCCTTTGCGGCTCGGGGGGCTAAGGGGGAATAAGAGTACCCCTAGCATTGGATGGGAGGTACCGGTGAACTCTCGCTAGTCAGCAAGCGAAAGTTGCATGAAGCACACGGGACATCATTCAGAGGGGACAATTAGGAAACGATACGCTCTCTTCATTTGTGTATGATAGATTGTATTAGGATTTATGCTTTAATCTGTGTATTTAATGGAGAAGTAAACTGATTTATTTTTAAAATTTGATGACTGCAACTTTTCTTAGCCTACCTCGATGATTGTTGACTCCCGTGGCCTTTGTTTTCCCGCATGTCTTGACCACGTTGTTGTGTTGATTATGACCTTCGTGGTTGTTTAGCCTCTATTCCTAGCTCACCAGTCCTCACCTGAGTAGTTGGCCAAGAGCTTGATCTACGGTTGTAACCTTAGCGTTAAAAGACCTATGGATCTCAACACCCTTCTTTTTTGTGCGAGGATGATGAGTGAAGGATGAACCTGTTAGCCGACTACCCTTGATGTTTGTCCCTGGCTGATTGTTGATTCCTCCATCTGGCAATGACCTCTGTGTGTGGATTATCTTGTGTCATGGTTGGTTTTCTCTATGCCCTGACTGATAGAACCCCTACAATCATTCCATGACCTCTCCCATTGGATCCTTGAATCCTCTTACTATTGTCTGTGTTGTATTGGGTTTACAGCAATGGAAGCACGAATTAATTCTTGTCTGCAACTTTTTATTGGGTATTCTGGCAATGGAAAAACATAATGGTTTCATGTTTTTTTTTTTTTTTTTTATATTTGTATTCTGGCAAAGGAAAAGAGAAATGATTTCATGTCTACAAATTTTTATAATTGGAATTTTGGCGATGGAAAAGAGGCATTATTTCTTATCTGCAACTTTTATTGGGTATTCTGGTAATGGAAAAACACAATGGTTTCATGTTTTTTTTTTTTTTTTGATATTTGTATTCTGGCAAAGGAAAAGAGAAATGATTTCATGTCTGCAAATTTTTATAATTGGCATTCTGGCGATGGAAAAGAGGCATTATTTCTTATCTGCAACTTTTATTGGGTATTCTGGCAATGGAAAACAAAATGATTTCTCTGACTGCATTTTGTTTTTGCTTAAGGTGATTTTTACCCTTGTTGAAGACTAAGATATGCTTAACAACATCCTACTACCGGAGTGTTGTTTAAATGACCATGAATTTGCCTTCAAAACTGATGATTGTTTGTTTCCTTAATTGACCACGAATTGCCCTTGATATTGTGACTAAAATTGCAATAAAATACCAAAATTTTCCTTCAAACTGTGGCTTCATTTTTCCCTTAAATGATGGATGACGTTTCCTGTAGCTTTCCTTCATATGAGGCCTGGCGTTCCTATTTCGTTCACAACAAATTTGAGATTGCCTTGTCAGTCGATAATGGGATTGTATGTAATTCCGTTTTTCTTTTGGGGATTGCATGCAATTTCTCTTTGTTTTTGTCCAAGGTGAGATTAAAATATTAAAGGATATTTCCCGTCGAGAATGGGATTGCACACAGTTTGTTAGGTTATTTTTACACCAACGGGATAAATTAAGAATGGAGACATCCCTGTGTGTGGAAAAGGGGTCTCCTTGAATTTTATCGGGAACCCCTGAGCGTTACTTCCTTGGACTACCGACTTCTTCCACTGTTCTTGCAACAAATCTCCCTCCTTGCTCTACACTGACATTCATCCCCTCACTCAGCGAAACTACCTCTGTCCCTCTGTGCGTTCTGATGTTTCTTACCTTCCTCCCAACCCCCCCCTTTTTGCTACGTACCATTACCAACGCCCTACCAACTCTTATTCACGTGCGTTTCTAATTCTGGTGTTTCCTTTAAAGACTTGGACAGTTTAATTTTAAACTTTCCATGGGAACCTCTACACTTGTGTGTCATTGCATTAACTGGATGGATATCTGTTAACTTGTGCATCATTACAGTGAAGGAATCCTTTTAAGTGCTTAATCTATATTTTATTCATTGAAAGTACTACACTGCATTATGTTGAGTGTAATATCAATGGTATGAATCATTTTAGTGTGTTTAAATTATGATTTATATAGAAAAAAGGAATACACCGTATTATGCCTACGTTTAATATTAGTAGCATTATTATATTAATTATATTATAGTATGGAAGAATATTATTATTCTAGAACTTTAGCATTGATGAGGATGTCGTTTTCAAGTTGAATCCCAAGCCTCACTTGATGAAGAACTTTGTGGTTGGGATTCTAATTTAAAAAATGTTTTTAGGAACTAAATTTTTATTAAATTGTGACAAGACTATGCGAAATTATTCCAATAGTTGTAAGGATGTTAGATTATTGTTTTGCACATTAAAGTTTGATTATCAATTGGAAACCTCTCATGCATTATTACATTTATTTAATGCTTGATGGATTGACCATCTTTCTTCTTGGGCCTTGGAATGGTAATGAACCATGAGCGAGCGAATGAAATCCTCATGCTACCAATTTATGTCAGCACAAGATAAGTAACTTAAGTATATTCTAATTCACCACTGACTTGTTGAGTTAGTCCTTGCACGCACCAGCTTATATGTGTTACATGTTGATGTGGGGTTGACCTCTTGTTCTTATAAATTTGGATGGTTATATTTTAGACATGTGTGTAAATAAAAGGAATGCTTGTGGTTACCCTGCGTCGATGATTAGCTTGATTGATAGTAGGGTCCTTTCGTTAGTAAATTTCTTATAATAAAGTTTGGGACCTCTTGTGCAGTGAATTTTATGTCATGCTTCATGGATTTGAGATTGTTTATTTACAACTTAACTTACCCTTGTGTTGTGACGATCTGGCAGTATGATCCCTCATGAATGGATGATTGCGCGCATTGATTGACAAGTGATTTGTTAACCTGACATTGGATCATGTGTTTACTTATTAATGTTGTCGTCTTTTTAATTGGGGAAATTTTAATCGTGTGCTAGTGAATTTATATGTTACTTGAGTCGGTTTAATAGAATGTTTGTGCTGGGACATTCGTGGATGATGCTCTTTATCTTAGTCGTTTATATACTTGTCGGAATAAATGGTCGTAATTTGCTTCAAGCTTTTTGGTGTGCAATTATGCTATGATTTCT
>JZKD02S1654327.1:750897-761535 GCA_000966675.3 Picea glauca | reverse complement strand
AAAGACTATCTTCAGAAGAACAACAAAAATGGGTGACCAAGATATTTTGTTATGATTTTGAAATCGTCTATAAAAAGGGGAAGAAAAATGTTGTGGCAGATGCACTCTCAAGAAAGGATGAAGATGTTGAGACATTTCTCTGTGCTATCTCGATCATCCAACCCGATTGGATAATAGAAGCAAGGGATGAATGGAAGAATGACGAAAACATGTGGACTCTCATTCAAAGGTTGCAGCAGGATTCCAGTGCATCAGATACATTTACATGGAAAAAGGATTCACTATGGTACAAATATCACTTATATTTATGTAAGAACTCCCAACTCAAACAAAAGGTACTATTGAAATTGCACACCTCTCCGGTAGGAGGGCACTCAGGATTTTTGAAAACTTACCATAGGGTCAAGAAGGATTTTTTTTGGGATGGCCTTAAAACTGATGCTCAAAGGTTTGTGGCAGAATGTTTGGGTTGCCAACAAAATAAGGTGGAAACAATTAAGACCCCGGGTATTTTACAACCATTAGCCATCCCAAGTCAGCGTTGGGAGGAGTTTTCCATGGATTTCATCACAGGGTTACCGAAGTTTGAAGGAAAGAGTGTAATCATGGTGATTGTTGATAGACTGACTAAGTACACACACTTTTGTGAACTCTCTCATCCCTTCAAATCCAATATAGTTTCCACCGCATTCATGGAGACAGATCAAAAGCTACATGGAATCCCGAAGATTATTGTAAGTGATAGAGATTCCATCTTCACTGGACATTTTTTGACAAAATTATTTTCTTGTTTGGGTACTCAATTGGCTCATAGCTCATCCTATCATCCTCAATCTAATGGACAAACTGAGAGAGTGAACAAATGTTTGGAAGGCTACCTTCATTGTTTTGTCTCTGATAAACAAACACAATGGTTCAAATGGTTACCCTTGGAAGAATGGTGGTATAACACTTCCTTTCATACTTCAACAAAAATGACACCATTTATGGCACTCTATGGATATCACCCTCCTTCCATCACTTCTTCTCTAAAAGAAAAATCTAAGGTTCAAGCAATGGAAGATCACATTGAGCATCAACAACAAGTTCTCCAAATCTTAAAGGACAACCTAACTATGGCACAGAATCGCATGAAACAACAAGCAGATCAACATCGTAGTGAAAGAATTTTTGAAGTAGGGGATTGGGTGTTTTTAAGACTACAACCATACAAACAGATGTCCCTCAAGCNTTGGTACTATGGCATACAAATTGGAGTTGTCTGCATCTTCACGAGTACACCCAGTTTTCCATGTTTCATGCTTAAAGAAGGTTATAGGTGACAAGATCCCAATTCAAACTATATTACCAGAACTTGATGACGAATGAAAAATCATATTGGAGCCTGAAGCCATCACTGACACAAGAATTTGTCAGCTGAGGAATAGATCCAGTTAAGAGTGTCTCATTAAATGGAAGAAACTATCGGCTGAATATTCCACTTAGGAAGATGAATCTTTTATACAGAAGCATCCAGAGTTACTCAAGCGTTGTGGACAACACTTCTCTCAAGGGGAGGGGCATGTTAAGCTCTAAATAGTTTCACATTACCCCTTAATTGAGGCATATTACATTAGTAATGTTATTTTATTTATGTCGACTTGGGTCCATTAGTTGTAATTGTACCTTCTAGTCTCCTATATATACCAAGGAGACATTTTCATTTTGAATCATCTTGTATTTGGACATTTATTTGGTATATAAGGAGGTTTCCCCCTCGAAGAGGCTTATTATATGAAATTCTCTCTTTTTCAAGGCGTTGAGTACTTATTCTGAGGTTTTTCTATTCTATATTTATATTTGGTTCTTAACATGTATCTTCAAAATAGTTCACGAGTTGGACCTCCCCTACAATGGAGCACAAACTCCTATCGAAATCCATGTTTCCTTACATTGATGGCCCCCAACACTAGGCCATGTTCCAACAAATCACTAGACTCAAAACCCTAGCTATATATAATAATAATTTATAATATAGTCATAATATAATAATATATAATATATAATATAATCATAATAAAATATAAATTAATAACTATAATATAACATTGTTATGAATATGAATGTGGAAACATTAGAATAAATATATGATATAACATATTAAAATATCAATTAATAACTATAATAAAAAGCGTAGTGTAAACTTTCGACTTTTTGAAGTTTTTACGGGCAAATTTTTCGACCATTTTTTATTGAAATACGGCCAAAAATTGTTAAAACTCTAGATTTGAGTGATTGAGTCTGTATAATTCAAGTGCCCTGGTGGTTTTTCAGGGTGCTGAATCCATTTATATATTCAAAAATACAATTTAAACAATAGAAAATAGAGATTTCATCAAGATCTGTTTGGCTAGATTCCGGTGAAAAAGTTCAAAAAATCGAATGTTTAGACAATGTCATAATAAAATAATAGGATGAATATCAATTAAAAACTACCATAAATAATACTATGAAAGAATACATAGGAAAATGTCAATACTTATTATATCTTATTATATTATAACACAAATGTGAATGTGGTTCATATATTAGAGGATATACTTATTATAATATAATACAAATGTGAATGTGTCACATGTATTAGAGGATATTTGTAGTATGAACTAAATATGAAAATATCAATGCCTACTACCAATTAATATGAATTAATTATTATATAAAAAATATATAATACTAAATTAATAAGTGTAATAATAATAATAATAATAATAATAAGTGTATACATACTATAACCCCCTCTGGATTTGAACTTGTGACCTCTTATGAGGAAACACATGTTCTTAACCATTACAACTTTATAACTATTAATTGTATATTATATAATAATTATACAATATTACAAATTAATAACTATATGATATAATGATATTATTATATAATATGATAATAACATTTTTAATATATAATTGAAGAACTTATTATTATTGATATAATAAACCATCCTAAATCCATCTTAACTCCATACTGAGAGGATCAAATCGGATCAAATCTATGGAGGTGCAAACCTTTAACATTTCCTCAAGTTTTGCACTCTAAAAAAGGTTTTCACCTCTAGTGATTATTATTGTTTAAGTGTTATTTGTTATTTATTATTATTTTAATGTTTTTTATTATTATTTTAATGTAAGGTTAAATGAACATCTCCCCAATAGTCTCCTCCATATTGGGTTGTAAATGATAATGATAATATAATAATAATAATAATCTATTTTTAAGGTCACGACTAGACACCAAATTGATGTATGAGACCCCCTTGTTTGTGGGACAAGGGACCCCCTCTACCCAACGATTTGACTGGTAAAGTCTACAGAGGTATACATACCCTACCCCCCTCTGGATTTGAACTTGTGACCTCTTAGGAGGAAACACCCTACAATAAATAATAAAAGTACTAATTATATAAAATATTTCATAGTGAATATTTCAAAGATATTGAACATATTTGGAGACTATCTCACCAAGAGCTTACCTAAGTTGAGGTGTACATATGGTTAAATATTGTCAAATAGAAATATAACACATAATCATCCTTGATTTTTTTATGTCCAACTCAACTATTATAGTTAACTCAATTCTTTGAAATTCTATTGATTATTGTAAACATGGTTGTTCTTATAAAACCCATTTTTTAAGCAAATTTCCTCTAATAACTCATCTTCTTCTCTTGAATACTCTAGTTAATAATATAGCTTCAATGCATGTAATTTATGGTTTCCCAAAAAAATTTATACATTTATACTAATCAAACTCCGTAGTTTGACGAGTACATATCATTGCTTGCTTCACCTTGCAATGTACACAACTCTTGTCCACCGGTTAAATCATCCAAGTAACATAGTTGAACCATGCTATTGAAGATTACAAGAAACCAACAAAAAAAAACTTCAAATAGATGCCTTCAACTAATAACCTAATTATTTCATAATCCTATTGTCTTAAAAGAAACATGATAATCACCTTTGTCGTGAGGTGAAAATAGTCCATGGAAGGCCCAAGGTTCTTTATGTATTAATTTAATAGTTTAACAAGGGCATTCTCCTTTACAAAGCAAAATGGAGGATACAAACGCTGAACTTTTTGTTCACATTATTCATTATTTTGAAAAGAACCAATAAAATAACGAATATAATCCCAACACAAGCTTTTACGTAAAGCCCTTGGGAATACTTTATCTCAGTACTTCGGGTGCATTATCTTCAGTTGGGGACACCCGTTGAATGATGCCTTCCATTGGGTAATGGTTATATATATATATATATATATATATATATATATAACCATTACCCTATATATATATATGTGTGTGTGGGGATAATAAGTGCGCATACCTAGCCAATTTCATAGATTATTTTTCTTCACATCAAGTAATAACTGTATTAGATAATAATCTTTAAGTATGTTAAAAAAATTTATATCATGAAATTCTAATACATCTCTATTAGTTGGATTTAGATTGGTTAAAATTCCAAGTTACAAGGGTTTTTATTAAATGAGTACTAAAAAAATTTATATCATGAAATTCTAATACATCTCTATTAGTTGGATTTAGAGTTGGATTTAGATTGGTTAAAATTCCAAGTTACAAGGGTTTTTATTAAATGAGGATCTACATTTTTTCTAATAATGACATTTTTTATAAAAAAAATGATTGTATTACAACAAACTTATTGAAATCCATTCACCAATTTGAAAGAAAATTGTAGTCACAAAGTGTGTAGCTTTGGAGGTGGTGTATTACAATAAACTTATTGAAATCCACTCACCAATTTGGAAGAAAATTGTAGTCACAAAGTGTGTAGCTTTGGAGGTGGTGTTATAAGGAATGACATTCTAACCATGGTTCATGGTTTAAGGTTTGATTTATGTAATGATATTGTTTCCTAGATCTAGGAATAAGTAGTTTGTGCTCTTTTAATGTTTTTAATAGCATTTTTATGAGAAAAAGGTCATAATGCTTATTAGTTAGTAGTGTGGCTAACTGGGTAAATTAGATATGTGATATGGCAATTTAAGATTTTATTATTTAACAATATTTGGTCCAATGACTATTATGGTGCATCTAGTTGTAAATATGCACTTCCATGTTTTATTATAATAATCTTATTTTGGTTTTTCAAGGTTATTGAAGATAACATTTATGCGAAAAAAAAATTATGATTGTCCTTTTTTTAGTAAGGAAAATCTAACAAAGAAACTCAAGGAATGTTTCCCCATATTGGTGGACGGCATCTGTAGAAAAGTTGTCAATGTAGACTAGTGCACCACCCTCAAGAGAAATTGAACCGGAAAGTTGTTGACACGAAAGTAGCCAAATGTCCAGCAACAGTGGTGACAACCTGTTGAGCTAAACCCTTGGGCTTTATCTATGATTGTCCTTATTTTGTTGTCACTACTCTTTCAGATTACTCTTTCAGTGTCCAAGATTGCTTTCAGATTACTATTTCAGTGTCCAAGATTGCTTTCAGATTACTCTTTCAGTGTCCAAGATCACAACCTCCTGCTTTTATGTCTTTCATATTGTATGTTTTATGTGATGCTAATGACATCCTGAAATCTAAAAGGTAAGCCATAATCCCAGGGTTATTGTACAATGTACTTATTCAACCCTGGGCATTAAAACATTGGTTTTTATGTGATCTGTTAAACAGTTGTACAAGTTTAATTATGCTTCAGCCCTAGTTTGCACAACCAGTTTATGTTGCAACCTTCACATTTTTTATGTGGTCTACTCATTTTGTTTGTTTAAATAAAATGCAGATCTAATATATATGTACATAATTATTTTGATATTCACTTGGACTCGAACATAACTCCGCACTATTAGGTGTACACACCCGTACAAGAGTTGGCTTATCCCGTACATAAGACGTTGAGGTTGTCTTATATTTGCATTATGCCATCCGTTTTGCTGCATTGAATGCAATTCTTTCAAACTAGCATAACACTCTTTTACAGGGGAAAAAAATAGTTCAACAAGTTGTAACATATTGAACTTGAAAATTATAGAAGAACAGCCAAAATTTGGGAACTGGCGTTCTTATTATTGAGTCCATGAAGCGTAAACTTAAAGTTCTTATTAGTGAATCAAGATGTGTAAAAATCAATTTCTTATTAGTGACTCGAAGATGTGTACCTTGATAGACAGTCTTGCAAAAATTTGGTCCTTAAGTTGTTCAACCACTAATGGCTACACATAATTTACAGGATTGCTAAATGTGCGGCCATTTAATGACACCCAACTGTTTTATAGAGTGGGTTCCTAAGACAATAATAGACTGCATTAGAATTGGAATATCAAGTAAATGCCATTTTCCAGTTCTTTCCGTTGTTTGTTTGGGTCATTAGGTTTAGCTAGCACATGATCCAACTTACAGACATTGTCCAATGTTTGATATGAACATGTTTTGCAATGTTGGAAATGTCCTGCTTCATCAATACCCTCTGGATCTGTACCAAGCGTTGGTCTGCATGAATTTGGGACATAATCTGGCCTGAGATTCCGTACCATTCAAAATGTCCGTTGACACTGTTGTTGTGCACAACCTGCAACTTTCCCCACCCATATTGTGCGACTCCCAGCTGTTTTTACTTAATTTCTTATACTGCCTTGCGAATTTCAAAAGAACAGCAGATCATCGAAGCTTTTTTACACTCATTGTAGAATCCTAATGCATTACTTCCTGCCTCAAAGAGCTTTCAGATCATAGCTTTCAAAACCTTCCCTGAAATCCTGATTCAACACTTCCTGTTCCATGGGGTTTTCAGCTTGTCACCTGAATTAACTGCTTGCTGCAGCTTTAGACACTCTTTGTACCCCATCTAAGAATTATCACCCTGTGTCGGCTGACTAATTGTAAGTTCAATTTAAAATTCCTTTAAAGTTTAAAATGAATGATATTTACTCTCCTACAAAGGCCAAATATTACTGCATACAAAAATGAGAGATTCCAAATTCCCTAGATTACCTGACAATAACAGGGACAAGGTTAGAGTTAGACACCAACATGCAAACTGAACACCATATTTGAAATAAAAAAATACATTGGCGCTCTTAGAATGCAGTGCATGCAACCAAATCCTTCTCTGTTTGTTGCTAGTTTGTCTAAGCATCACCAATAATCTGCACAAGAACATAGACCGTCCTTGAAATGATGGAACCGGCTAGCATCCCTTACAATAATTTCTCGGTCAATAATCTTTGAGATGAACTTGGTGGCAACATGACAATCACCACACACCCTAAGGTTCTTGAAGATTCGCAGTGGGGTCCCCACAGGTGTGCTGATAAGCCCTAAAGTAATGGCCAACTTTTCACTATGATGGCAGAGCAATAATTTCTTTTGTTCTTCCTCTACATCATGTAGTATAGAGTTAGTGTCAGGCACATACCCTGCCTTTTTAATCTGTTCCATTAATTCCTCTAGTTTTGCGTAGATCTCCTCTGTTTGCGGGTGTGATCTGTCTCTGACAGCAAAGGTATGCAAGCTTCCATTCACCTTGATCCAGCTGCATCCTGGTTCCTTTCTGATCCTATTGTCTTTCATCAACTTTCTCACCTTTGCTACATCATCCCACCTGCCAGCTGCAGCAAAGATGTTTGATAGCAGCACATATGCAGAAGCATCTTGTGGTTCCAGTGCAAGAATACATTCTGCTGCGAGTTTTCCTAGTTCTACGTTCTGATGGGTTCTGCAGGCCCCAAGCAAGATCCGCCAAACCAAGGCACCCGGTTCAATTGCCATTCCATATATAAAGCTCTTTGCCTCATCCAATAGTCCAGCACGGCCGAGAAGATCAACCATGCAAGCATAGTGCTCTATGCCTGGTTTGATGCCATGATCCTGACTCATAGAATTAAAGTAGTAATAACCTTCATCCACCAACCCCACATGGCTGCAAGCAGAGATAACTCCAACAAATGTAATGTGGTTTGGCTTCATCCCTGCCTGTTGCATTCTTTCAAAAAGTTGCAAGGCTTCTTTGCCACAACCATGCTGGGAATATCCTGCAATCATCGAAGTCCAAGAGATGACATTTCGTTCAGGCATTTTGTCAAAGGCCATATATGCATCCTCAATACTTCCACATTTGGCATACATGGTAATCAGGGCATTCCATACAGCAATATCTAACTCAAAGCCAACTTTGAGGATGTAAGAATGGATCTGCCTCCCGAATTCCAGGGATTCTAGGTCTGCAAATGCCCCAATGAGAATGGCAAAGCTATAATTATCTGGTTTCATTCCTTCCTCTTGCATCTGACAAAACAATTTCAGAGCCTCATCACCATGTCCATTATGCGCATATCCCACAAGCATGGCATTCCATGAGATCACATCTCTTTCATGCATTCTATCAAACAATTGGCACGCATCTTCTAAGCTACCACATTTGGCATACATGTCAACCAGGGCACTTCCTGTATACTTATCTGACTCATATCCCATCTTGATGATGCTCACATGAGTTTTTTTACCTTTTTCCAGATCTGCTAAACTAGAACAAGCACCTAAGGCACTAATGAAGCTGAACTGATCTGGCTTCACACCTGCCTGTTGCATTTCATGGAAGATTCTTAGGGTTTCTTCAGCACGTCCATTCTGTAGATAACCTGCAATTAATGCATTCCATGATATAACATCCTGTTTGAATATTTTGTCAAAAACTTTTTGTGCATTCCCAACATTTTTGCAATTCGCATACATGGTAACAAGGGCATTTCCAGCAGCATTATCTGAGTGAAATCCAGCTTTTACAATGTTTGCATGGACTTGTTTGCCCTCCTCCAAAGCTGCCTGACTGCTCAATACCTTAAGAACACAGGAAAATGTAAACTGATTTGGCTTTTGTGCAGGTTGCACTTGGCAATATAGTTTCAAGGCCTCCTCAATTTTCCCTTCTTGTGCATACCCTGAAATCATAGCATTCCATGAGACAATGTTACGTTGAGGAATTTCATCAAACACAGCTTGCGCATACTCTATGCTCCCACATTTTGCATACATGTCAACAAGGGCACTCCCAACAAAGACATCCAATTCAAATCCACTTTTAACGACATGGGCATGGATCTCTTTACCAGATCCCAAAGCTGCCAGGTTGGAACATGCCATGAGAATACTGCCAAAGGTGAACTGATCGGGCTTCACATTCTGAAGTTTTAATTGATACATTTGACAATAAAGTTTAAGGGCCTCCTCAGGAAAGTCATTCTGGGCAGTTGCAGCAATAATTGCATTCCATGAAACCTCATCTCTTTCTGAAATTTGGCAGAACGCTTTCTGAGCATCTTCTAAGCTTCTACATTTGGCATACATTGAAATAGTTGCATTTGCAGTGAAGACATCTGATCCAAATCCATATTTGATACAGTGGGCATGAACCAGCTTACCCCATTCCAGAGATTCCACTCTAGCACATGCCCTTAGAACACTGACAAAGGTGGAGCGGCTAAGCTGTATACCTGTTATACACATCTCATAAAACACTCTAACCGCATCCTCACCGCACCCATTGTGTGCATGCCCAGCAATCATTGCATTCCATGAGACCACATTTTTTCTTGGTATTTTATCAAATACTTGGCGTGCAATCTCTAAATCCCCGCATTTGGCATACATATTCACAAGGTGGTTTCTTAAATATGTATCGGACTTAATCCCCATTTTGATCACGTGAGCATGCACACACATCCCTTCAAAAAGGGCTTTCAACTTTGCACAACACCGCAAGAGGGTTGCATAAACTCTGGAGTCTACTAAAATACCTTGTTGGCTCATTAAATTGAATAATTCCAGGGCCTCCTCCAACTCTCCTTCGTTACACAGAACCTCCAAATTATGCCAGATGATATCTGACCTAGTGTTCCCACTCTGCATCATGTGTTGTTTGAATGGTTCAATGTTCGACCGTGTGGAATGTTGTACTACTCTAAGGGCTTCGGCATTACCAAGTTTTTGTCCTTTAAATGCCTGTAAATTGCACTCAATTAAGTTAGCTATTATGTACTGAATCCAAAATAGCTCGTATTGACACATTGCTCAAGTCTGGCATCTATATATATATGGTTTTAAAATGCCCGGTGATTATTTGATACAAATAAAGAAAAATATTTGAGGCCTGCGAAGCCTATATATTTCCTGACTGTTGCAGAGAAACCGACATGCTAATTCAATCAAGTATGAATGCTCTTATGCATATATTTTGACAGTGGAGACACCCAAGTTGATACCCGATATTAATTTTGACTGTAGGATGGCATAAATTGAGTGTGCAAAAAAATTAAAATTTACCCAACTGAGTTATCAATCAGATAAGGTTATTAGTCAATGTAAACTTAAATTTCATTTTGAAATACGATGCCAGAAATGTGCAGGTTATGCATTTATGATGTCTCGTACCTTCTTTAAAGAGGGGCGGTGTGCAGAGTCGGGGATCCTCTGATCCAATTCAATCCACCCCATTGTGAAATTGGAAGAAGAAATGAAGTGGGCGGGTGTAGCTGCTATCGTAGCCATGAGATCGAGACTGATACAGTATGTCATTTGGATTTTGGGTGTAACAAACAAATTAGCACTTCAGACATAACTTCCAACTACA
>JZKD02S1654327.1:726050-737402 GCA_000966675.3 Picea glauca | reverse complement strand
ACTAATGACCAGTGCACTAGGGAAAAATTCCTAGAAAATATCTCACCTGGAGAGAATGCTCATAGGCTTGACAACCCGCCTCTTCAACAAGAAATCTCTCACCTGGAGAGAATTCTCACGGGTTTGACAACCTGCCTCTTTGACAAAAAATATCTCACTTGGAGAGAATGCTCATTGCCCTGACAAACTGCCTCTTCGACATCAAAGACTCTGGTTACTAGATGGAAAATCATTTCCAATATTTTCTCTATAAATAAGGTAATGGTCATCCCCCCTTGTTTAGATGGTTCGACCAATGATGAAAAATTAGTGAATACCCCCCAACATACACTAAGGTTCAACCATATATTTGCATGGTCATAATTGGACACTTGTCACCTTCAGAATTATCTTTAGCCACTTGGTGACTCATTCCCATCCCTCAGGAACTTAGGATAAATAAATATCCATAATTATAATTTTTGAAAATATTAATAAAATATTCCCTTGAACTTAAGCCCCCTTTTCCCTTTTTGGTGGAGTGTAGCCCCGTGTATCTTTTCTTCAGATTGGTTTGGACGCAACCATGTGTTTTTATTAATAATTTGTGTGTGATTACATTTTACATGGACAAGCGCACTGACCTTTTTGCATCCCAACTCACCATCCCAATAACCGCACATGCTCCTTGGCCTCACACACACACACACACACACACACACACAACTTGGTCCAATGTGCACTTCAAGGTAATCCCCGTGCACTTACTCGGGTGCACACACACTATGGAATGTGCGCAACCTTCCTTTGATGTGAAATCCACACATACTTACTCAGGTACACAGAACAATATGGAATGTGCACGTTCTTTCTTTGGAAAAAAATTCTCACGTGCTCACTCAGGTGCACGCAAAAATGAACCAACACTTGGCATCAACGACTCACCAGCCTAAATGTACATTTACAATTTCATTTATAATTCGGGTTTGAATTAGGGACATTACATTCTCCTCCCTCTTATTTATGCACTATCCTCAGTGCATTATATACACATGTACATACAAAAACTTCAAAAGTCTTCAAAAAGATACGTGTACTCTGTTCGCATAGCATACTCACACTTCCAAGTTGCATCCTCAGGATTGTACCAGGTCCTTTGGACCTTTACTAGCTCCATGGATTGATTCTGGAGCTATTTGATTTTCCAATCCAATATGCAATTCAGTTGCACTCAAAAATCACCTTCTGGATCCACCTAAATCACATTCCAATCAATGCCATGATTAGCATCAGGTATGTATTTTTTGAGAAAAGATACATGGAAAAAATTATGAATACACAAGGATGCAGGAAATGAAAGCATATATGCAATAGGACCAATCCTCTCTAGGATTTCAAATGGCCCACATTAGTATGTTTCCAGCTTAGAACAATTTCTCAACTTCTGGGAATTGCGTCTTGCTTTTACTTTCAAGAACACATGGTCTCCCACTTTAAACCCTCTATGGGTTTTTCCTTTACCTGTGCAGATTTTCTGCCTATCTTGGGAAACATTTAAATTCTACCTTATCTTCATCATCTCTTCCATTTCCTAGAGCAGATATGGTCCAACCATTGCGCATTCTGCTGGGTTGTCGCAACTCACTGGTGTGTTTCACTTTCTACCATAAAGTGCCTCAAATGGGCTCATCTTTAGAGATGCTTGATACTCAGTATTAAAAGAAAACTCAACCAAAGGTAAATATTTTTCCCACTATTTCGGTTTGTCCATCACATACATTCTTAGCATATCTTCTATCACTTGATTTATTCCTTTATTTTCCCATATGAATCTGGATATTAGGTTGTGCTAAAATTCATATTTGTTCCAAATACTTTGAGTAGCCCTTTCCAAAAATTCGATGTGAACTTGGGATCTTTGTCAGACACAATTGTCTTAGGTACACCATGCAACCTAGAAATTTCTCTCATGTATATATCAACAATGTTGGATACCTTTGATCCAAGAGGATCTTCATAATATACAAATTCAAGTCGGTCCCAGTTGCAAGAAACATTGTTCAACGAACAAAGAGCTTGCAAGGAGCTTTCCGATGCATTTTTGAATGAGGTCAAATGGATTTCATATGCTAGAGATATCTCTGGTTGAAGTAAAGGGGAAAAAATGACAAAAATTCAAATGTAATGATTAATACATGGTGAGAATAGGTTCTCATGAATTAATGTATTTTTCATTGTAAAATGAAACTATTTGGTGCAAACACTATGTAGGCTCTTAGTTTCCTAGTCTCAAGAAGAGTCTCATGGAGAGTTGAGATCTTCATAGATGGTTGAGATATTTTCTCAAACCAATCCCTTGAGATATGTGTGTGATTTGATGCATTTTCTCTTGTGTAAGTAGAGTTTTATTTGCAAGCATACAAAGTAATTATGATAGTTTTATAATATCATGTTAATATATTCAGTAATGAAGCATGTTTTGTGAATCTAATTTGATCTTATTCAAATGCAAATTCGTCAGAAAAATATATTAGGTTGAAAATTTGGATGTAAGAAAATTCTCACCAAGTTTTCAGATCAAGTGGTATTAGAGTAGGTTTGACAGTTTTGCATATTGTGAATATCATCATGGGAAAATGATTGAAGTGAGCAAGTCTTAAAAAACTTGAAGAAATCAACCAATGCATTCGAGCAAAGAATGAAAAGCTCAGAAGGATTCTACAAGTTGCAGAAGAAGAGAAGCAATAGCTTCAAGATAAATCTCAGCTTCATAGAGAATTCCTTAATGGAATTATTGAAGAATTACAACTCGAATTACAATCCAAGGATGATCTTTTGGCTAAGTTGCAGCGTGGTGAATGAATGGAGGACAAAGAGTCTTCTATCATGGATGTACAAACCCAAAATAAGGTATACATTGAGAGTATTTCTTCATGTTCACTTTCATCTCAGTATGATAATAATGTTGGCATGAAGCTTCTCACTAAAATGGGATACAAAGGAGGTGGACTTGGCATTAATGGTCAATGAGTCACTCAAATATTAGAGGTGGTACAAATACCATGACTTGTAGGTTTGAGATTTGGTCAAGAGGAGATTGGAAAGTTCTCAAAGACTGCTAAAGCAAGAGTTGCTTCAAAAACCATTTTTACATCATTGGATTCCAAGAGAGGAGTCAAATCAACTAGTCCTCATCAGATCAAGGACAATTCAGAAAGGTATAAAAATCATTCAAATTATTTTCTTCAATATAAGAAAAATGATTTCTACATTACATCTTCTAACTGTGATGTAGCCAAGCATCAAACGAAGAAATTTTGGGTTAATAAGACAAATGTGTCCATGGGAAGTGAGACAAAGAAGAAACCACACCTTCCAAGTCCTCATGTTAGGAATGCACAATTAAATGGAAAACAAATGAATTTTTGTAGTTATTGCAACAACAGTGGCCATTGGGAGAAGAAGTGATAGAAGTTGCATCCCAAAATTCACCACAAATCAAGAAGACAACTTGTGAAAAAGCCCATGACGAAGGGGGCTCTATAAGCCATTAAAAAAACATGGTTACAAGAAGAAAGTACTTGGTGCCGGTTGGTTAAGTAGTTGACAATGTTTCTACAAGTTTTATTTCAGCTATTCTGCAAATTCTCGAGTTATATTGGGGCAGATATCCCTCTTTTGATGAAAAATGCTCAAAAGTTTCTTGACTCGAAATTGAAAACCAATGGTACCATTGCGAAAACCTGTCTAGAGGAATTTGACGATACTTGAATCACATCAAACAAATTCTAGATGGAAAAGTTTTCACGTTCTGAAATGGAAAGGTCTCCATAGGGTCGACAAGTTGTGATGGCGTTGTCAATCATACATTTAGGTTGGTCGAAAATTTGGACTCCTTTTGGGACAAGATGTTTCCGATTAAGTATCCCCATCTTGCCCAACTCTATTCACTTTTGGAAATATCTTTTAGGACAGACTTGTATTTCATTCTCTGTCATCCTAATTTAATCGACAACGAAACCAAGAAATTATGGATAGAGCAAGGCACAGGATGAATCCAATTTGAAGAAGGATACTGGTTGTTATAGAGATATAGATTTTGGTTTCCCATCAGATCCATAAGCTTTGGTAGCCACGTTACTGATGATATCCATGAGTTTATGGAAGAATACATGCCATTTAATGTATCCTCCAAAGAAGGGCGCCATCGATCATTCCTCCGATCATGATAGACAGTGCGTCCAATTTTTTTGTGACATGAAAATCGGAAAATTTCATAACAGAAGCACCAAAGTCAAAATATTCATGGGAGAATTCGTGGTAATTATAGTGCATTCTTGCAGTGAAGACTGACATATCAAGATCGATTTAGATTGCATTTATATCCTCCTTAACTGTGCCAATGGCCCGAGTTTATACGTGGCCAAAAATCGCGCCAACAATATTTTATGCCAAGGTTTGTACAACAAACATGTTTTTGTTGCATTGAAGAAAGGAAAGTTTATTGAATACATGCATGCTTGTGTGTATCACCAACGACATACTAGATCCTTGTGCTGGAAATTGCGTTTCTAATATTTTCTTGCTTGAGAAGATAACCTGCAGAGGAAGACGCTCGTTGTGAGAAGCGCGTATGAAAGAGTCAATTGATAACTTCTGGAAACTCATTTTTCTGTTAGCAGATAAAAAACACTCTATACATTGATATTTCTACAGTACTAGCACAGCAGTTAAATAAAGAGTTACGGCAGATTAAAAAAAATCTCATTTTAAAATAAAATCCAGCTAGATAATGAAATTCTAACTGAGCCAGATAATTAAACTTTAAAGAATTCCAAAAGTTAGCAATCATATGATACAGTAATTTCTTAATATGATTAGGTAAATGTTAAAAAGTAAACAGGGTAACGGATGCATTTATAAATGCAAACAAGTTATCAACAATAAATCTGATCCATTGATTTTGGAGGACGACTAAGAATATACCAGCATCTTCAATGCATAACCATCAGATTAAAATTTAAGATTAAAAGATCATTAATTATGTCCATCTCCAATAGATATAAGCCCTTTCGGCGTAACTAGATTTTCCATCCACAAATACTCAAAATTTTGGTGGCCAATCTCAAGTGCAAATCAGACTTCGAGGAGTTCAAAGTGGAGATCACATTCTTACTGGAATGGATATGAGGGTCTACGATTCCTTTGGATGTGCGGTTACTGTGTTTATTCCACGTTGTTTACCTCAAGGTTCAACATCGATGTGAGTACGCAGTTGATCAAGCCCGTTAGCCTCATGTTTCATTCATTGTATAGTTTTTCAATCCAAATGATAGTAAGATGCTAGAAATTTGTGGTCCTTGCAACAACGGTGGTAAATGAATCGTAGCCACCTTTATCACGCACCATCTGTTTATTATCAAATATGCATGTTGATGGAAACCTGACGATCCCTACATTTCGAACTTGCGTAGAATTGTTGGTGTTGTACGCAAGGAAATTTTATTATTTTTTCCATTTGGACCATGGAAATCAAAAGGCATTTAGTTTTGCCTTTAATGCACATGTTTTGGTATTAGGTTTTGTGAGTACATGCTAGTGCATTTACCATGCTTTGCACAATTATGTAATGAGCTTGAAAACCATACAGTTTCTCGACAATGCCAAATTTAGGCACATCAAATTCCCTTGTAAATTGCCATATTGCATTAAATTGGATTCTTTGTAATTATCATGTAACCAATTGAATGAGGCAATTTTCCTTGGGAAAAATGGAAAAAATTCAAATGTAATGATTAATATATATATATAGTGAGCATAGGTTCTCATGAATTAATGTTTTTTTCATTGTAAAAGGAAACTATTTGGTGCAAAAGATATGTAGGCCTTTAGTTTACTAGTCTCAAGTAGAGTCTCATGGAGAGTTGAGATCTTCATGGATGGTTGAGAAATTTTATCAAACCAATCCCTTGAGATATGTGGGATCCTACTTTAGCGGATCTTGAGAGATTTTATCTCCTTAAAATTCTTGAGGTAGTTCTCAAATGAAGATGTTATTTAAACCCTTTTGGAGGTCAATAAGGGAGACTATGTTTTGGAGATCTTGTTGATTCATATGTCTTTTGTAAATGAGAGGATTCATTTTCCCTTTTGTTTAAGGAGAGATGACAAGTTGAAGGATTGTTGGAAAATCCATATTCCCTTTAAAAATTGAAGAATCAATAAAGCAGGTTCATGGATTTCATGAACCCGAAGACGTAGCCAAGGGGTCTGGCAAACTTCATTATCACATTATTGTCATAGTTGTATGTGTGTGATTTGATGCATTTTCACTTGTGTAAGTAGAGTTTTATTTGCAAGCATACACAATAATTGTGGTAGTTTTATGATATCATGTTAATGTATTTAGTAATGAAGCATGTTTCATGAATCTAATTTGATCTTATTCACATGCAACTTCGTTAGAAAAAAATCTTAGGTTGAAAATTTGGATGTAAAAAAATTCCCACCAAGTTTTCAGATCAACCTTGTGAGTTGAATTCACTAGAATAAAATGGGAAGATTTAGTAAGCTTTCCCACCACTACCATAATAGAATCATGTTTCTTAGTAGTCATTGGAAGCCTAGTAATAAAATCCATGGTTACAAATTCCCATTTCCACTAAGGAATGGGAAAAGGCTGTAGAAAACCAGTTGGGTGTCTGTGTTCATCCTTTACTTTTTGAAATTCAAGGCATCTAGCAATAAAATCAACAACCTCCTTTTTCATTCCTGTACATTAGTATTTCTTTTTGACTGCTGCAATTGTCTTCTGATAGCTTGAGTTTCCAACATAAGGAAATTTATGCATCTCTAAAAATAACATATTTTTCAACTCCTAATCATTTGACACATAAACCTTGTTCCTATACATGAGTATTCCATGCTCTTTTAACTCATAAACTTCAAATTTCTGATGCAATTTACCTTGTTGTAAATTTTCCTTTATGTCCACATAACATTGATATGAGTTGGCGACCTCTAAAATTTTGTCACTCAAATATGATTTATACATTCTAATGTTTGTAGCATGCATCTTATGCACTCTCCTGTTGAGTGTGTCAACCACCTTGTTCTCTTTACCTTTGATATGCTTGATATCAAAGTCATACTCACTGAGGAAATATAACCATGTGCTTTGTCTGACATTTAAAGTTGGATGTCCAAAAAAGTATTTCAAACCACTATGGTCTATCCCCAACTCGAATATTTTTCCCATGAGGTAGTGCCTTTAGATATTCAAGACATGCACTATGGTTGCCAATTCCAAATCATGAGTAGCATAGTGTCTTTCATGCTCTTTTAATTTCCTTGATTCGTAGCACACCACATGTCCATTCTAAATAAGGAATCCACTGAGCTCTTCATTACATGCATTCGTGCACACAACAAAGTCTTCATTAGGATCAACAATTCTCAAAATTGGCACACTTTTCAACAAACTCTTCAAGTGTTGAAAACTCCTTACACAATCGAGAGTCCATTGAAATTGCACACCTTTCTTTTGCAAGGATGTAATTGGATGTGCAATCTTTGAGAAGCCTTCAATAAACCTTCTATAGAACCCTGCAAGTCCCATGAGGGACCTCACCAGCTCTGTGACATTCCTGGTTGTTGGCCATCCTTCAATGAATTTTATCTTCTCTAGGTCCACAACTATCCCTTCCTCTAAAATGATATGACCCAAATAATGATTTTTCCTTTGGTAAAATGAACACTTGCTCAACTTTGCATACAAATGATGTTCTCTTAGTACTTGCAGCACCATCCTCAAGTGATTCTCATTTTCTTCTTCATACTTTGAGTAAATAAGTATGTCATCCAAAAATACAATGACAAACTTATCTAAGTATTCTATGAAAATACCATTCATTAAACACATAAAGATAGTTGGTGCATTTGACAACCCAAATGGAGACACTGTGAACTCATAATGGCCATACCTCATCCTGAAGGTTGTCTTGTTGATGTCTTCTTGTTTAAATCTCACTTGGTTATACGGATATTTGAGATCAATATTTGAAAATATATGCTTGCTCCTCAGTTGGTCAAAGATGTCATCTATCCTTGGAAAAGGATACATGTTCTTTATTGTTACTATGTTCAACTTCCAGAAGTCAATACAAATCCTCAACGTACCATCCTTCTTCTTCATAAAAAATACCGGGGAACCCCAAGGTGACATACTTGGCGTATATACCCCTTCTTCATAAGCTCTTAAATTTTCATATGCAATTCATTCATCTCTGGTGTACTTGTCCTATAAGGAGTCTTGGATATGGGGGATACTCCAGACATCATATTTATTGAGAAATCAATATCTATTTTAGGTGGAAATCCCAATATTTCTTTAAATACACCTGCAAATTATTTTAGTACTACACAGTCTTCAACATTTGACACTTTATCCTTAGGTGTCTTCTCCATGTGCGCTGCAAATACTTGACATCCTTTCCTGTAGATTTTCTTCAATTGCAAGGCTGGAAATTCTCTGATAGTTAAATTTCTTGGAATGCCTTCAAATATTATTAAATTTTCTTCCTCATCCAAGCATGTAAATTCCTTATTGTAACAATCTAGAATGACATGATGCTGGTCCAACCAATCCATACCAATGAGAAAATCATAAGAGACTAAAGGTATGATATTCAAATCTTCTTTTGTGCTCATCCCATTCATGTCCATTAGACATGACTTAACCATCTCATTAATTTTCCTTTTTTCCCCTATAGCTAACTGCACCAACCAAGGTTTTTTAGGCTTGCTTCTTGGCAATTGGAATGTTTACACCATCTTAGGATCTAAATAACTATTGGAAGTAGGCCGAATTAGAAAGAAATGATATTTTGGGAAGGAAGGAATTCAAGAGGAAAGAGACAACTAGAGGAAAAAGAAGCACTCACGCATGCATGGAAGACCCAACGATGCTAGTGTTAGGGTTTTTGTAATACATTGTAATGGATGATGAGATAGAAACACATAAAAAGATATACCTAGGAGGTCTGGGGAGGAGTGATTGTGTTTTAGAAGTTGAAAGGTTCGGACTACGAGGTGTTACTCGTGAGAGAAGGAGTAACTAGTCTGTAACTCTATCGTAATGCGATCACTTTTGTAAGATGTTGAGCTAGAGAGGGTCAGGAGGGTAGATCTAGAGGGTTAGATCAAAGGCTGAGGAGCCTGGTGTGATCTAGTCCACCTCATAATAGATCTCAACCCAAATGAAAATGAGTTGTAAAGCGCGTGATGCTGTAATTTTGGAACTACCGTAATAAAGATCTTGAAGAGCTCGATCTTCATGGATGTATCCCAGGAGTAGGTGAACCACGGTAAAACCTTTGTTATGTGATTGAATGTTTGTATCTCTTTTATTGTCAATGAGTAGATATTAGAATAATGTGTGAATGAATGTATGGATCTTATTACAGTACATGCATGCATGAGAAAATGACATTATATTGCTTTAATAACTAGATAGAAGTCACAACGCGCACGTCACAGATCCTCATTTAGTCCTAGACTGCAAGCACTTGAGTATTGCAGTCACCCATAGAACTATCTCAGGTGAGACTGCACAGTACACTCTGTGTGTTGCATTGCCTTCTGGTTTACCAGGAGGGCCGATAGTTTTAGAGGCTTTGTTCGATCCCTAGTACCCCTGAACCTGGGTTGAATTATGTTAAAGGTATAACTAAGATAAGAAACAAACAAATGGTTTCAGTTCCAGTTGGAACAACATAGGATTGAGTAGATGTGATGTGTTGAATATTTGTTAAAAGAATGTAAGACCTGCGAAAGGCGGGTCAAAAGAATAACGAATCAGATGACAAGAAGGTGAGAGAATGCGCCATTATAAGGGGATGTTGAGACCATGGAATCCCACAAAATCAGAGATCGAAAGCTGTCTAAAGACAAAGGAGATAGAGTTTGCGCAGAAAGATAGCATAAACCCTAGAGTAACACCGCGTAAATATATTGAGAAGTCTGTGTTTATTGATCTGCATGAAGTATTTTTCTGTGATTTCCCACACTTGTTGTAGGAGTGGATATTGAGGTTGAAAGACAACCATGCAACAAACTGGATCTGATAGATAGAGTGGACTGCAGTTTAGATCGTAAAGTTACAGTAGGTGATTAACAAATTCATCCGCGCAATAGATTTTTGGCTCGACTGTATTGTAGCAGGATTTATAATATAATTTGTAGTAGATACCGCAAAGTCATACAACACAATAGAGAAAGAGTTTCTATGTGAGCCTTGAGGAAGGTATATTGGATTTTTTTATACTTTGATTAAGATATTTCTCTATAACAAAGGTGTAATGACAATGGAGTCAGACAACTAAACTACCCTACGTGCATGGGGGAAGGGGGGAAGCACTGACAGAAAAAAGAGAAATGGAAGGAGAAGTGGATAAAGGAAAGAGGGAGGAAGCCTTGGACCAAATCATGATGGAAGATGACTAGAACAAGAAGATGATGGCAAAAGTTGGAAATATGCGCAGTGGAGTATCGTACCAATATAAGGTGAACACCAAGAAGAGATTCATATCTGCAAGGGAGGGCTTGACAAGTGATGAAGAGGAGGTATAGGATCTCCAGTTTGTCATGAAGATTGAGGAAATCCTGCATGCAACATATGAGAGGAAGGTCCAAGAGTGGGAATCAAATGCAATAATACTATCAATATTAATGTCAGTGTGGAACCCATAAACCCATGTGCGACTAACACACCAAAAAGAACACCACCATTTAGACAACTGAATTTCAGGAAAATGAAGACATCAGGAAGTACATCTACACAAGAAACAAAAACTGGGGGAGCTAGTTCATGAAGCATTAGTCAAGTATCTACACCATGCAGAGGTAGTAGTTCAACATTTAGGATGCCAGGACATGATCCCACCATCAGGTTACTAGAATTCAAAGGAGAAGCATCGGAGGACCCGGAGAAGCACCTATTTATCTATGAAAAGATCTGGGAAGCAAAACATATCACAAACAAGGACGATAAACTTGCACAACTAGATATCACACTAAGGGATCACGTACTGGATTGGTGTATGATTTTATCCACAAAAAATCAACCAGGGAAAACCAAAACAATTGCGGATATCAAGAAGCTGCTGATAAAGGAGTATCAGAAGCCAAGTTCAGAGGCCCACTACATGAACAAGATGATAGAAATTAGATAGAAACTAGGATAATCAATATGGGAGATAGACCAGAGATTCAAGAGGCTGAAAGAAAAACTGAAATATGTCATGACAAATATGCAGCACAGGCACATGTTCGTCAACTCACTATTACCACACTTGAAATATCCACTGCATCAAA